>JAUMHE010000318.1:535775-543275 GCA_032359235.1 Enteromius mattozi
TAATCACACCATTAATTTAGCACCATGATAGCTTCAAAATTCTAATAACACCTAATAACACTTTGCCCGATCCAGTTTTGTGCAAATTAGAAAACATTTAGTCAATTTTTAGTTTCTGCAACAGAAAGATTCATGTATTGCAAACCAAAGAGTCAGTAATCTTTTTTCGTTTCCTGTCAATTAAAATGTTTAAATCTCATCAGAGTTTCACTATGCACTTTTCACTGCCTGCAGCTCCAGCGGTGCCCTGTACTCCAGTGGCTTACTTACAGTTGTCTCTGCACATTAAGGATGAAGGGTGTAATTTTTCTGGATGTTAAAAATACGGATAATGCTTAACTGCAGAGAAAAGTGTGAGTAATTCCTAGGTTGATTCCACCAAAAAACATGTTGACTCTTTCAAAACAGCTGGGAAAAGTGATGAAGACACTTACCTGATAACAAACTGCTAAAAACACAGACATTACAAACCGTTTTCTACACAATTCTTAAACAAAAAAAGACTGGCATTAACAAATATCAAAGCATTTAACAAAGCAAACACCCTGACCTTTGATTAGACTAGTTTGTCTCATATATGCTATGATTTTTCTTCTTAAGTCAGTACTTTAAATCAAACAGGTTTTTGTCCTTTCTATTTAGCACTTTCTTTGTCCTTCTATCACTCAAAGCATTCTTCAACATTCATGATTTAAAGTTGCTTCCAATTAGCACGGCAAACCGCTCTGCGCAAACGTACGTCTAAATGAACGTCCAAATGAGTCCACGTTATTTATCATCATCATAATGGCTCATTGTTCTTTTCACACTCCACTCTGTGGTTACAATCAGACCAGCCATTATCTCACACAAGCGCCGACTTTGCGGTCGTGCATTTACTGGCACGAAATAAAAAAAAGAAAACAGTGGCCTGGATGAACCCATGCAGATTTCACAGCGTAAGTGATGTTTTCTGCTGTTTGTTTATTCTGACACGCCGTGGTTTATTAAGCAAGAGTCAAGAATGCAAGACTATTGAAAAATCACTGTGTGGCTGAAAAAAAAAAAAAAAGTGGGAAGTGTCTGGGTAAAATTTATTGTAGAGTAAATATAACTGTGTTAAAAAGAGCGATATAAATGGGGGCCAGTGACTTGACAATCCATAACAAACGGCACCAAATCAGGAGTTTACCTCCGCAAAGTCTCGACAACACGCACACAAAAAGAGCAACGCTGGCCCACTTTCCAGAAGAAATCGACGGAGGTGGGGGTGAAAAATGGCAAGCAGCGAATAACACGGATAACCTGCCATTGTTTATTCTCTCTTAAGAAATGTCAATCTGTTTGTTTCTCAGGTGTGCTCCTTTTTCCTGTTGTTCGCGCTGTTTCTCTTCCTCCCGCGCCCCTCCCGCCACTCCCCTGTTGATTGCAAGGGGAGATCAAAGCCGAGCTGCTGGAAGAACGTGAATATTTCAGGTGAGCCGAGCGGCTGCATTTCACACCACCTGTGTGACACCGAACCGGGTCCAACCCCTCGCAATTACCCGATCTCCGGAGGGCCCCTGAGAGCCCGGCGACACCAGCTAGGGCCACCTGTCAGAGCCCAAAACTCTTTTATTCCTACCCAACGTGCGCACATGTGCGACAGAAAGAGATATTCCTCATTTGAGACAAAAATAAATGTATCTGGAGCGCAGAGATTGGGAATATGGCCCGCGTCAGCGAGGTACGGTTAAAACGAGGACGAAAAGGGAACTTGCAGGTTGCAGAACTTCAGGAGCGTCGCAAGAATACGAGAATCTCTTGAGGAACGTGTTCAAACTTATTCCACATCAAGAAGTAGTTTACAAAGGCCACGGCCCAACCGAACAAAATTTTCTGTATGTATATGACAAAAGCTCTGTTCCAAAACCTGAGGCGCTACCTATTTAGGTATCATTAAGGTGCACTTGATGATATGAAGGTAGGCAGCACAATTATGCTATGATATCTTACTCTAAGGCCACACTGCATTGCTCTCTGACAAGACTATCCCAGATTGCATTACAAAAGACCCTTTGACAATAAAAAAGGATTTTTTTCTTTCTTCAAATATATTACACAATTATATGTAACTTGGATTATAGTAATTTAAATATTAATTTGTATACTTTTTATATATCATACCTTTTGTATAGTTTAATTTGATATTTTTTCATTTCTTTTATTACTTTTAACATATACACATTCTATATTTTTAAACAGCCTATATCCAAATAAGTTCAATTTATTTTAAATTGCAATAATATTTTACAACATTTAATTAAATATTATGAAAGATACAATTAATACATAACAAATATTAAGTATATATTTTACATTTTATTTATTTATTTATTTATTCACATTTAATGCCATGCCAGCATCAAGGCTATTTTCATGGCAATAAATTACACATTTACAATTAATAAAAATGTATAAAAGACTACAATAGACAAAATTTCTAAAATATATTCAGGTGATTTTTACATTTTATGCAAATATATTCATAGAAAAACTGCAATATTATTTTATTTACTATTTTTATTTTAAGCACTTTTTTGCTATAAAATATATACTTAATATATCATATTATATACATATTTATTTATTCTTTTTTATTTTTATTTTTTTTAAATGTTTTAACATATTTTAAATAAATGCAGTCTTGTTGAGCATCTTAAAAATCTTAAGTATTCCAAACATTGTTTTGGAATATAGTTGTACAGTATATGTACAGTATGTAGTTACTTTTCGCTAAATTAATACCAATTTTATTTACCACTCCCTTTAGCACTTTACAGTATATTAAAGTGTAACTTTCTGCAATGAGTTTAATATTATATAATCCATTCCAAAACATACATAATTATACTACATACACAATTTTTTTTTAAATTATATTAGAGTTATCAAGCCATTAGTGCAGCAATATGCTAATGTCAAACTCAACTGGAATCAATTAGTAAAACTATTTGTGTTGTGTGGCACATGCGAGTTGCTGTCTATGTCAAATCAGTACTTTTCAGTTAGGATGCTCCCTTAGAAGGAAGCTGCTTATGCAGGCAGTAGGCATCACACTAGATTTTATAACAGAGCTAAAAGACTGCTCACACAAAAAGCTGCCAAATGTCCTAGCCTGGATCTAACGCTAGATTGGCTTGTGTGTGTGTGTGTGTGTGTGTGTGTAAAAGCATTTCAATGCTTGAGCAGTCATCTCTTTTCCCACAGCCAATAAAAACTCCTCCTCAGAGTCCACACCAATCTGAGCAGCACTATTCTCCGGCCGCCCGTGGCAGGAGCTCCGGGAGTTTGGAAGGAGGCAGGCGGTGTGTGATGATGAGCTGAAGGTGTAGCGGGGACGACGCAGAGCCAATGCCAGTAAAGCCCTCGCAGCAAATTCAGAACATTCCTCTGTGTCAGAGCGGCCGACACACATTAGCCGTTTACATGGGAGGAAACACAATCTATTTGATGCTACACTGCCCACATGTCTAAAGCCTTCCCTTCAAACAGCAGCGCTTCACACGTTTGACTCTCATCTCATATTCTGAGCAGGTACACCGGGAAACACACTCCATATACTCGGAAATCACTGTTTGAAGTCGAAGCTGAGAGTAAACATGCTACATTTGTTTAGATTCACTCTGGGATGTCCATTTTTCTTGTTTTCTGTACTTTATGCATGCAGATAGCAGGCTATAAATAAAAAGATGAACAATAAAACAACAAGAAAATTTATAAAAAATAATGATAAAAAAATAAGAATAAACAATAGTAACAAATTGTAGGTTCCTGTAATTTGTGGATGTAAATATCGGACAAATGAAAAAACAAAAAAACATTTAAAATAGATAAATAACAAATTAATGATTAAAAAAAATAATAGTGCTGTTAAACGATTAAACGCGACTAATTGCAACCAAAATAAAAGTAGATTACATAATATATGTATGTGTGCTGTGTATATTAATTATGTATTTATAACTACACACACATACAGTAAATATTTTGAAAATATTTACATGTATTTAGATACATATAGTTACATTCTTTTTCATGTATATATGCATGCATGTGTTTGTATTTATATATACATAATAAATATACAAAGTATATTATGTAAAAAAAAACGTATTTTGGATGCGATTACTCACAATTAATCATTTGACAGCACTAAAAAATACAAATAATAAATAAATAAATAAATAAATAATGACAAACAACTGTAACTCAAAAAAATTTAAAATCGAAGGTTTCTGTAATTTGTGTGTGGAAATATCACAAGAAATGAAAACTGTAAATAAAAAATAATTATAAACAATGATAAAGATAATTATATATATATATATATATATATATATATATATATATTTATATTGCAGGTTCATAACAAACATCAAGTAAGAGAAAAATAAATGAAAAAATACAGTAATAAACAAAATAATTATAATGATAATTTAAAAAAAGTTAAACAATGATGAAAAAAAAACATAAAAATACAATTCCTGTAATTTATGCATGAAAAAATCAGGCAAGTAAAATAAAATAAAATAATGATAAAAAACCTGTAATAAAAAACAAAAAATGATTATAATGATATATAATGAATATATATATATATATATATATAAATAATCAAAACACTGATAAAGATTTAAAAAGAAATTAAATAACCTATGAAAAATATAATCTGAAATTATTGTTTGAAGTCAAAACATGGTACATATGTCCATTTTGGTATGTTACTGTAATTTATGCCTGTCAAATATATAGTAGATGTGAATGAATGATTTTGTTCCTGAGTAAGATCCGCCATTGACAGATGAGTGGAGATGAATGTGACAGGCAGCGGATGGTCGAGGCGTCTGGTCAGTGAGCTCTAGGTAAATGTCACTTCACTCATTACCACACAAACACAACACAGCCAACCGCCTCATGATAGATGAGTGAGCCAACAACAGACTCCATCAGCACACGCATCAATCCAGCAAACGGGAATCTCCAGCCTTTTGATTGGTCAATTACAGCTGGACCACAGCTGACTGCATATGAGAAGAATCTCACCATCACTGAATATGATAGAAAGCCTTGAAACAACCAAAAATTGACAGCCACAAAGGCTACTTGTGTTATATTACATGCAATATTTTAGCAGTAGATGAGCTATACTACATGTGCAGAACACAACACAAAAACAGCTGTTTATACTATATACTATACTATGTAGTATGCTTGTGTACTAGTAAACAACGGCAACAATGTAGTGTGCAATTAAACATGGAAGATCATGTGATCATGTGACCAGAAATACAACACACTATTTAAAACAAGCACTATTTAAAAACAGCTGGCAGAACACAATGCATACTGCATCACAAGTAAACGACAGCCAAAATAATTCAGCCCTTCCACTTCAAGTACACTTACTGTATGCAAAAGTTGGCAAGAATGTAGCGTGTGATAAAATACATGACACTAGTCTTCACAAGCATTTCACATTCTGTTGTCTGTTTAAAAAAAGCTGGCAGTATACTGCTCAGTATGCTGGAATACTACAGTAGCAAACCAGAAACAAATAATAATTCTGCTCTTTTCATTCCAAGTACACTTCTACAAAAAACGGCAACAATATTGAATGCAGTTAAACACTCAACACCATCATAATAGCATATTACTTTTCAACAAGCATTTACTATTGTCCTACATGCAAAATGAGATCACTCACATGATTGTAAAGTGCTTTGGGTGTATAGCAATACACAATAAAGCTCTACTGTATATATACATACATACATACTAGCAGTGCACAATATACTGTTCAGTATGCAGTACGCCACAAGGATAGCAAATAACAGCCAATATATAACTCTGATCTTTTGAATCAAAGTACATGACAAGGATGTAGCGTACTCCTTTTTGAAGGGCTTATCATTCCGTACTGCATAGTTTCATGAAGTATATACTATATAGTACACTGTGCAGTTGATAACGTACTACTACAGTATTTCAAACACACATAAAAATAATTTCGCTCTTTCCATTTCAACCACCAGACATCTGCCAGATGAGCGTAGTGTCCACACTGAACAGCGGCCAGCTAATTTAACACAGCATGTGACCTTTACCATCACACTGATGACTTCTGATCGTCCCTGTCTGCTGACATTAAGCTACAATTATTAACTCATTCCTGCATTTCTCGGTCATTGCTACTGTATACTACAGCGTTCAGGGTGCTACTAGCACTTTGTGTTCGTAACAGCAACAAAAGCAGGCTGCGTTGGAGTCGTTCTCTCTGTAGAGACTGATTTAACCATGTGTTTCACTCAGAGGTGTATCTTGACATGAGCTGCCACGGTCCAGCAGTTCCCATCTGTACTGGGCCGTCTCAGAGGAGAGCGACACACTCCGGGCCGCCAAACACACGGCAGAGGAGCCGCCTACGCTCGGCCCAGCCATGCGCTTCCCTCCTGGGCTTACGGGAATACCGTGGATGGTGAAGCAGAGAGAGGCAGAAAGACGTTTGGGGGAAGGCGTCGCGCGTTTACCTCGGCCCAGAGAGGAGATGCGTGAAGTGTGAACGCACCCTCTTGACGTCAATCCTCCAGATAGCCGAGTCTATCATTAGAGCACTTAGACACACAGATGGAGGATCTGGGCCGAACAGGAATTACGCAAAGTCAGGCGCCGAGCGCTTTACCGAATACTCTTGATACAGTATATTTACAATGACTTTTTTGCAGATATAAAAAAATATATTTATTATTGCGAATATCATGCCCCTGCTTAATTATTATTATTTTTTAAATGAAATTTCCTATAAAAAGTTTTTAAAAAGCTAACAAAAAATAAATTAAAAACAATGATGAATTTAAAAGACTTGGGAAAAATAAATGTGATAA
The DNA here is from genome assembly GCA_032359235.1 of Enteromius mattozi. NCBI lineage: Eukaryota > Metazoa > Chordata > Actinopteri > Cypriniformes > Cyprinidae > Enteromius > Enteromius mattozi. The sequence continues at coordinate 542,678 of JAUMHE010000318.1, forward strand.
TGATAAATATTACAAGATAAAGAGGATACATTTTAAAAACAAAGCAATATAGATCTTTAAAAATAAAAAAATACTAAAAGATAAATTGATAAATTATGGTAAATGATAAAAGTAATAATGAATATTGCGATAAAAAAATATAGTAATATTAATGGAAAACAATAAAAATAATGTTAATTTAATTTAAAAATGATAAAGATGAGGACAAAAATGAAGATTATGACATGTAAAATATAATAAAGATCCTAACAAAAAGAATAAAATAAATAAAAAATAATCTATAAAAGATAATGATAAATAAAATTCCTCATAAATATAATGAATAAATTATGATTAATGATAAAAATAAGGACAGTTCAAAAATATTACAACGATAAATTAAAAAGTAACACGTATAATACATGATAATGAAGATACTGTACTAAGTAACAAAATAAATAAAAATATAGATAATATCAATTATTAAAGATAAATAATAATTAAAAAGATAATTCTACATAAAAATGATAATAATAAAAATATTTTAAAAAATCAAATATGATAAACAAAATATAACGATAAATAAGACATCAAAAATAATGATAAATAATAAAATGTT
>JAUMHE010000318.1:551656-562964 GCA_032359235.1 Enteromius mattozi
ACACACACACACAAGCTCGCTCCCTCTCTGTTCTGTCAGAAGCCTCAAAAAAGAAGAGAAAAGAGTGGTGAGCCAGACAAATATTTCAGAACAGCATTAAGCTCAACTTAAACATAGAAAACAAACATAAAAATAACAGAACAAAAACTATATATATATTCTGGAGACTACTCATAAAATATTAACTAAAATGAAAACCGACCAAAACTATTAAGTATCTTCTACTCATCTACACAATTCTGTCAAAAGCTGTCTAGAATAGTAATATTCATTCTGCTAATGGCACTGGATTTTGACTTCGCAATATCAAGCTGCAAGACATTGTTTTACCAGGCTATGACAAACTAAAGTCTTCTGGCTTTTTTTTTTTTAACAGAAATGGACAAGTAGGCATGTCAATATGTTTCTCACCAGTTTCCTGTTTCAACAGGAAATGTCAACACAAAGGGTTAAGTTTTGGATGGTGAGCATGGCACAGTTAGCCCCTACTGGCAGCTGTCGTTACTACACCACCAAAGAGTCTTTCTCCATTCATGGTCATTCAAAAGTTGCAGTATATATATATATATATATATATATATATATATATATATATAAACAATCTCCCAAGTAAATGCATCCTATGAGCTGGTCATTTTAATAAATCTTAAAAAAAAGAGCTTTTACAGCTATTATTGAATTAAAATATGACTGCTACACACTGGCATTTACAGAACATGATATGTAATCATATAAAAGATAATGCATTAAATATAATAATTGTTTTAATAAACAAATGTAAAAAATTATTTTAAATAAATTATTCATTTACAATATGTCATTACAAAAAATGGTATGGTAAATTAGTAATTGCATGTCTACAGATTTGAATTAATTCATATTTTTTGAAAAATTTGAAATAAATGCTATTTTAATTAAATAATATAATAAATTATATTTTAATTAAAAATAATTCAAATAAATATTTAAATGGCAAATAAATGAATAAATAAAATGCAACATAAAATGTACAATATATTTTGGCATAAATTATTGTAAATTATAGAGAAAAATAAATAAATAAATAAATAAATAAAATTATATAATTTACAGTGTTTTCTAATACAAAAAAGACTGCAAACACAAAATACTGCAGAAAACCATCATGGTATTACAATGTGATACCTTCACTGCACCATGGCAGTACTTTTTTATCTAGTGAGGGAGTCAATTTTTTGAGGGATTACGATATTTTGCCCACTTAATTCCATTATAACTTCACTTAATCTAATATGAACGTGTGTGACAGAGAGCAAGCTTTCTAAATGACTCCCAGCAGCTCGAGCGAACATGAGAGTAATGCTAACACAAACACAAACAAATGATACCTTTGTACCCCGTGTCATTTGTACTCTACGCAGGAAGAGAGAGCGAGAGAGAGACACTCTTCTCACTCTCTCTCTCTCTCTCTCTCTCTCTTTCTGTGACCACTTCACCGGCAAAATGAAGAGGAAAGACAACAAATCACTCTCAAATCTGCTGCTGTTGTTCCACAGCCTATCAACGCGTCTCTCCCGCCTGGCCACGTCAATACTGAAGAGTGATGGCCGTTTGCTATATGATTGCCTTTTTTATTTTCTCTCCCTCGCTCACCTTTCTCTTCGCCCCTTTCTATTCTTCCTCCTACCGCCCGCTCCGCTCTAATCAGCACGGCGGGCCGAAACAAAAGAGGGATTGTCTCTTTAACTGAGAGCAGCACTGTATCACAGCTTTCTTCCCCATTTCCCCGCTTTATTAGCGGCGCGGCGGACCACTGTTTATACTAGTGGGTATTCCGTGTTTGCTGGAACAATTACAGTATGACAAATGGGCCATCAACGCCATCTATCAGAGGGCGCTTGACAGGAATCCTATACGCAGGGCGGCCATTCGTCCCCTGCCTGCCTTCTCCTGGGCACCATGCTTCAGTATCCATGACAACACGCAAGCCGCTCGCCGCGCGCGACGCTCCTTGATGAGAGATGGCACCCGAGAGCGGCTCTGGAAATTAGCCTTTGACACCCCACCCCCCAAACGCGCTCCCAGAAACATCCCAACCCCCAAGAGCCTGCGTGTGCGCGAAAAATGGTGCCGTGACCCGGACGGCTTCGCCCCACCCCCAGCCTGGATAATCACCGGACCCAAACACACACACCTCAAGATCTCGCCGGCGTGGCTTATCTGAGCAACTAGAGCATGCACAAGATGGCTGATCGCCACTCCTGATATCCCATTATCCTCAGCAAATGTAAATAGAATCGCCCTCATCCCGCACACTGTGCGCCGGATCACACTTCAGCCCCAGAAAACAAGATTGACATTTCATTGAGCGGCCTTTTGCGCTCTATATTAAACACAGGAAAGTATTTGCTTTGCAGCCAGGTTTGCAGTTGTTCATTATGCCTCACCTTTTGGCTTATTGATAGAGGAAACTCTGGGGTATTGGGAAGGAACTAAATTGCTTGGGACTTTCCTCGGTGAGGAATAGATAATGCAGCTTTTAATAAAGCGGTTTTGGACAAAACGGCTGTCCGATGCAGGTGAATGCGCGATTCGGAGCTTTTTTCGGATGTCGTGCCAGACTGTGGGAAACCAAAAATAAAATAGGCAGGCGCAACAGAATGATCGATATTTGGGAGGCAGACGGCTGGAGCAGACGAAGGGGGTCAGAGTTTGACCTCCTGGGTGACCTTTGTCTGGTCTGAAACAAATACTGTGGGAGACGGCTAAAAAATATAATGCGGGTCACTGACATCTCACTTATTGTCTGTTGTGACCGATCGCACGCCGGCTTCTGTGCAAGCTGCGGCTCATGATAAGATAAATGAAGCAAATTCAGGCCAATTGAAAAATTCAGTACTTGTCAAGTGAAATGTTTAGTCAGAATTGGCTAACAGTGGAAAAAAAATATTACCTAGGTAAATTGTGCAAAAAAAGTAGCAAAAGTCATTCTAGTTTTAAATTATAATACAATTTAACTTATTACACTTTCCCCCTCTATAATATATAGGCCTAATTTATTTATTTATTTAAAAAAAAAATCAGACTGTCTTCTTATGTAAGCGAATCAAAAAGATACGGCACAATCTGTCTGGTTCGATTCCCTTTTAAAGCAGTCCTTTTAATTTGTCATAAATCGGAAGACTCAAAAGGCTCATTAGCAGTTAACAAATCAACAAGTTACCATTTCTTACAGTAATGAACATTTTGAAATTAATACAGGATAGATGGTAATTTGAATATATTACCAGGTGGACATACAGTATGTGCACACCATCCATCATGTTATGCAGTTAAGTATTTCATTACTGCAAGTAACGATAACTTCTTGCTGAATAAATAAATTTTTTAATGTTAGCCAGCATCTATCCTGAGAAGAACGCCAATAAGTGTGATACCGTACAATCAACAAGCAAGGGTTAATATAAAAAAATCTAAAATACATAAATACATTGTTTAAATATATCTCAGAGTAAAACAATTAGCCTATTTAAATTAAAAATAAATACATCGACAGCAATAGCAGAAAAAGAATATTCGTAATTTAAATAGATACTATAACTGAAAAATGTCCAAATGAATCAGAAACAAATCCAAATAAAATCTGAATTGAATCAAGAGCTTGTGTATCAGAGACGAATCTGGAAATTTGATTCCAGCCCTATAACCTTCAAAAAATATTTTCAAAAGTTAAGAAACTCCCATATATAGGCATCAAATCAGCTATGGAAGCATCAGCTACTGAAGCATATATACTGCACAGGCTATGTAATGCTCTATTACTGAAGTCATGAAACAGTATGCTGACCTGCCGAGTTGAGTAACTCATTTTAGTAGCACGGCCTGAGCTTAAATGCAAAATGTCAACAGCTATAACCCGCCTGTGCCAGCGGCGCCCACATTGATGTGGCACAGTCTCTTTCTTCCAGTTGGAAAGCCGGCAGTTTTGCAGAGACTTGGAGTCCTTAATTATCCCCCGACTTAGTCTAATTCAATCAACACAATTTCAATCTGCTGGCAAACAGGCAAAAACACTCCCGTCCCCTCCAGTACAGAGTCTGAAATATACACGAGGAGGAAGTCGAGCTGACGGAACAGATGAAAACTAGAAGCCACATAATCTTACTGCTTAAATCACGTCTTTATGAGTGATTATGAATGAATAGAAGCCTAGGAGTGAGCCGATCACACACTGCTCTCTCAGATAAAAACGCATTGTGGCATTACCATAAAAATATACTACCGGAAAAACCATACAGTTTGCATTTGCAAAGTAAAAACAGTGGAAAATGTGGTGAAAACACCCCACTACTTTCTTCAGTGCTCAATGCAATTTTGCCTTTTTTTTTAAGTATGCATGTGCAAAAATTTATAAATAAAAAAGGCCCAACTGGTTTGCTTTTTATGTGTGGATGGATATATAAGTACATACATACATACATACATACATGTATATTTACAGATCCTTGCATTGGTTGGGCTAATATCTCTCAGGATACTCAATCATAGCAAACTTAGCCCTGTCACTTTTTATTAACCTGTGTTAAAATGGAAGAAGGGTTTCACATAAATCATATATATATATATATATATATGTATTATGCATTAATTTGTATATAAAAAATAAAAATAAAAAATCCCTTTAATTTATATACAAATTAATGCATAATATATACGGTATTTTATAATATAATGTATAATATATATATAACATTTTATATATAATACATTTGTTTTATATAGTATAACATCATTAATTTTATTTATTATTTGAATATAAGTGATATGTATTATAGTGTGCATAAATACACTCACATATATATATATATATATATATATATATATACATACATAGATAGATAGATAGATAGATAGATAGACACTACAATTATAGTTATAAATAATAATAGATATATTATTACTATTATTATCACTTAACTGTGAAATAAATCTGAAATAACTATGGCAACTCACAGACGTCATGTTTCTAAATAAAACTATAAAACATAGCCTGGAGCAACCTTTAAAATTCACACTTAACGGTTTCTGATCATTGATCAAGATCAATGAAGAAAAAAAGTCATTGATTTGACCCAGCAACCCTCATGAAGGCAGTCTTGACCCGACCTTAAACATTCTCCGGGGATCCTGTCGCATCCCAACACACGTGGACATGGACCAGCCATCATTTAAAGGTCATTAGGTTTTAATTGCACGGCTAATTCCCTGTGAGGAGCGGAAGCAGCGTGTCTGGGAAGGCCGGACAGGGTGGAGGGGGAAGTTAAATCATCATGAATTGAGCTCTTAAAAACCCAGAAAGCCATCAGAGCAGAGATCCACCCCCATTCAAACAGCATCCCACTCAACGCTCGCACCACGTTATTAGATTTAATAAGCTCAAATAGCAGCCCGGCCCCGCGCGTCATTATACAGCCGTTACTTTCTTGCCGACTGCCAAGACTGTTTTGCGCCGGCTTCAGACTGCCAGAGCCAACAATCGCAGATTAGTGAAGCCCTTCTCCCATTTCAACAGAGGTTAATAAAAAGCGACAGGGCTAAGTCTGCTCTGATTAACTATGCTGAGAGATATTAGCGCAGTTTGTTACATCAGATCATTATTGGATTAAACGGCGCGCACGCTCGCACTACAATGAAATTTTCATTTTCCATTTACAAGATGTACACACAAAGCCGGCTCTGGGAGTACACTTGTCAGAACAAAGAGGGTATTATTTTTTGCTCTTTTTCAAAGTGACTAAATCTCAAACTGATACTACAGTCTGATGATCTACTCCTGTGACGTTCCTGGGTCAAGTGTATCCTGTTATTGTTTTCATGAAAACAAAAAACAAAGATTAGTGAAGCAATCGCACCAATTAGCCTCAGCGATTGATTGCAACCGATGCAAGGAACTGTAAAGGTGGATCTGTAAAAGCGTGTGTGTGTGTGTATATATATATATATATATATGTGTGTGTGTGTGTCTGTGTGTATGTGTGTGTATTTGAACCCTTTCCAACAATGACTGTATAATTTTGAGATCCATATTTTCACACTGAGGACAACTGAGTGACTTATATGCAGCTCTTACAGACGATCCAAACACCCACTAATGCTCCACAAGGAAAAAACATGCAGTAAAAGCTGGGGATGAAAACTTTTGAACAGAATGGAGACATGTACATTTTTCTCATTTTGCCAAAGGGGTGACAACTGGAAGGGCTAAAGTGACATTTCACCAACTTTACAGGAGATCCAAAATTGGCACCAACTGGTTTAGCATGTTCAGTGTTAATTCTTTTGATTTTTAATGAATAATTCCAAAATGATTGAGAATTCAATTATGTCCATTGGCAGTAGAAACAGCTCATCAAGAGCTTTCATTTGACATAAACCCTTCTGGTTCTCACCCCTCTATATTTTATCATGTATACATGTATAGCACTACCCTTCAGAAGCTAAAGAAGATACTTACATGTTTCTCAGAAGACAAAGTAAGTCAAATTTACCCTGATTTTCAAATCTTAAAAGTATATATATATATATATATATATATATATATATATATATATATACACACACACCTACACACACACACACACACGCATACAAACACACACACACTGCTACTACAGTCTATTGATCCTTCCTGCGACATTCCCAGATCAAACGCTTACTGTAATTGTTTTCCCAAAAACAAAAAGTGAAGATTAGTAAAGCATTTGCACCAATTAGCCTCAGTGAACACCTTTCGATTGCAACCGTGCAAGGATCCGTAAGGTTTAGAGCAACAACAACAACCAGGTTTTGATGAGTTCAATGTGTCTGCCGAGAATTTGGCCTTTTGTTCACAACTGAAAACCAGATCATGAACCAACTTAAACCTGACCTAAACCTGTCCCTAAACCTTCCCCTGACCTTAATCAACCTACTATTGAAGCTAGTTTCTTTCTACACAGATTAAAGAGTTGCTTGGAAAAAAATCAATGGAGGTCAGTGGAGAAGAGAAGTTATTTCAGCACTGTGTTTATAAGCTTATCATTAGGCCTAATGAGAACAACAACATGAACAGATTAGAAAGTCTATATTTCAGAGGAAAAACAATTAAGCTATATCTGAGGACGTCGCCATGCGGGACACGCTTACAAAAGTTGAGCATTTACTTCAATATGAAGCATTTGTGGCACTAAGAGAGCAGAAGTGATTGCATATAAATCAAGCATCACTATTACTCTTATTCTCATTTTGTTAAGTGATCAGATTAACAAGAAACCAGTGTCCCACACCCTACAGACCAGAATATCACAAAGATTCTTTCCACAAGGACCAGTAAGAAATAACCTCACAACCAATCTGAATGCCTTAGCAACCATCCACAACACCCTAGCAACCACCAACAACCTCCCATCATCTCAGTGACTTTTGCTGTGGAAGCATCATTCACATTAAAACAGTGTTAACCTAAATAAACCTCACATCTCAAGTGCATTGTATTATGGTGAATTTGCCTAGTAAAGCTTTTATGTAAAGTGCCTTGAGAAAAAATGTAAGATTATTATTATTATATCAAATATATTAAACTAAAACTATAAAAAAAATGTATGAAATAAAATAAGTTAACTGAAATAAAAAGAAACAAATGAATAAAAAAATAGACATTTAAAAAAAATGACAAAAAGACAACAAATTTAATACAAATTTAAAATAAAATGAAAAATGTAAAAATAAAAGCTAAACTAAAAAACTAAAAATAAAGTATTTAATAACAATAAACAAACAAAAACTAAAATAAAAATGAACAAAATCTCTTTCAAACTAATTATAACAATAAAAATGATCAAAACAACAACAATACTACAACTTAAAATAAAATAAAAATAGAAGACAAAAAATTAAAACTTATTTGAAAAATGTATTAAAACTAGATTTTTTTCAATAATATAACTTAAGGAAAGCAAGTCTGTTTTTTTGGACAGATACTGAGTTGGTGTTTCTTTTAAATCAAACAGATCAAATTAATATCACTAACAGGAGTTTGAACAAACTCGTAAACAGAAACCAATCAAGTCCTTACTTTCTAATGAGCACAGAAAACAGAAATGCCATCAATAGCAACACTTTTACCATCACACCATCAGAAACAAATAGGCTTATTAAGTATAAAAGACTGCACAAAACCATGTTCTTTTATAGACCATAAACACATTGTATATAACACAAGACATTTAACAGCATTATATGGAAGAAATGAATTCAATTTAAATCATCATTTGTTGAAAATCTTCCCTTTTGACTGAAGTTCTGAAATTAATTTGCATATATTCAGATATCATCAACTTCACTGGTCACTCTTTTAACGCTGCCTGGTTGCCCTGTTTTTCCTCCACATATTCATCAATTATCACATGTAGCTGTTATTAGGCTTTCACTGTTATTACACCAGTGATCAGCTGTCCGACCGAGGCAGAAATATTAACTTTTGCTTCAGCCGCCCCACTCTTTTCACCCTCTAAAGAGAGAGGTCCGTCCCTACGAGAGCCAAACCTGCTTCCAACTGCAGAAGAAAGAGTGGGCTTCAATTAGTGTGTCTCCTGGGGTCCCCCCGTCCCATTACCCACCATAAATCCTGATGCTTTACGATTAGGTGCATAAAATGAGTCATCCATCTGGACAGTAAATAAAAGCTTGTCAGTGGCCTGACGCCAAGCCTGAGCACAGCTTCCTGTGAAACTCACCTCCGTGTGTGGACAGTCAGACATCACCGTCACCAAAGCAAGGCCAAAACTGTCTTGTGGGAAAAAAAGTTGAAAGTAATTTCATTCCCCCTCTCCGTAAAATGTATTCCAAAAATCTATTTACTTCAAAAATTATTGATTACAGTCTATTATGCAGAATGCTTTTTAAATTTCATTTTATATGCTGAATTTAAATAGAGGAATAACACGGCATGTAGAATTGTGAATTTGAATAAGAGGAAGCACAATTAAACTAATGTTATTGCTAGACGAGAGTTGAAATGAAATATAAATACTGTATTACATGAAAAAATTATGAAAAAATAAATACATTAAAAATGTTGCCATGACAACTGAAAAAAAAGTTTAAGGTGAATCACTAAAAATGACAAACAAAACTGAAATAACAAACTAATAATAATAGTAATAATAGAAAACTAATATTTCAGAAGAAAATGTCAAAAAGTGCGACAACATTACTCAAATTTAAACTAAAATGAAAAAAAACCTGAAAACTGCAACAATCTTGATTGCCTAACAAAATTCTTGCTGAATTGTATTTTTAAAAAAGTACATTTCTTGAAGGTTATAGCACCTTGCAGACACAAATACATCTGTTTGAAAGGACACCTAAGGACACTAATTCTAATTAATTATGAAAAGTTCTTAATTATTTTTATATATACTTATGGAACAGAGAAGGACACTTCATTTCCCAAAATTCCATTACCTTGACCTTGAATTTCTCCCTCATTTCCAAACAAATTCCAATTCAACTTCCTGTACGTTCTGGCCAATTCAATTTCACACCCATGAATTGAAACAGGAAGCTTCAATTCTGAACGATAAGTTTTACACACATTTCTTTCTGTCATATTTAATTTAATGTGCTAATTGGCATTTCTTTGCAATTAATTCAGAAATTCACTAGCAGTTTGTGAGTGAAAACTGTTTTAGTTTTTTCAAAGCTCTGCTGTGTCAGAAATCACTTGACTATTAAAACAGACAAACAAGAGAGCCTTGAATAATGACTTAAAGTTCAGCTTTGCTTTGAATATCTTATGGTCATTTTATAGTGTTTTTCTTCCCACTTCTATAGGCACAATTTACACTTGTTCCAATGAAGAAGTGTAAATTTTCTTTTTAACAAACCAATGGTATGAAGTAACAGAGGACAACAGAAATTACATTTGGATGAACTATTTTTTCAATGGTGCAATTGCCCAAAGTATTTTAGGCATGAATTCTTCACGTTCTCCATTAAAGGCATGTCTTGCATAGAATTGGTGCACAGGGACAGGCTGAGTCCTTCAACTGAGGTGCGATCATACCCATCAGCCACTGAACAAATGAAGACAAATATTTCAAGAACTTAGGCTGGCAGTTATGACTCAAAAATGTTTGCTGTTGCACGGCAGACTTGTGCATTTAATATGGTTACCAAAAAAACAAAAACCTTTCAACTCTTTGTTTGCTTGCCTTTATCTTTTTAACATGATGCAACATCAAGGCACGAGGAGTCAATCAGGAACAGAGGCGCTTCAGGCCTGCAGTGTGAGACTGCCAGAGGCCAAGGGCCGCGGGAAACCTCACCACAGGGGCCCCGTGACTCCTGATAGACACTCGACGACATAATAAATGCTGGAGATTCGTTTGCGCTGGACTGAAACGACTCCCTGAATGACCGCAGTGCATATTAAATAGAACCAAATCAAACAGAGCAATGTTTGAGTGTTTGTGCGGGACACTACAGGACCAAATCTTGTTTCAATTTAGTAAGAGAGACTGAAAATGATTAGGGATTAGAGGGAATTAGATTCAAACATGAACTCACAGCATGAGCACCACAACACAACGTCTGTAAAGCAAGTGCATTTACCATTTCTTTTTTAATTTTTAGTGCAATCATTTTTTTTTACAACCAAACACCATGATTTAAAGGATTGATGATTTCATCTAAAGAAAAAAAAAATACATACATTTTGCTATATTAACCTCCTGTGAGGAAACATGTTTAATGTCACCAACAACTGATCTAAAGACATACAAGAATCTTAATGCACCTTTTTGGAATAAATGCACATCAGGTTAATGGGAAGTTTTTAGTGAATTATAAGAATTTCTCACACAAAGCATATATTTTACATTAATCATTTATAAAAAAAATTTAAAAAACTAAAAATAATATTAAATAAATAAATACATTTACAATCATGGCCAAAAACATTGGCACCCTTGGTACATAAGTATATTTTGCAATGCAAAATTAATCTCCATCGTTAATCCTTTTGACCTTGTATTTTAAAAATTCACAAAAATCTAAAAAGTATATTTCATTGTACACATGGGTTACTTGTATCCCTCTGTTCAACAAACCCATCTTGAGTGTTTGCTTTTTTTTTGTTTCATCTGATCATAAAAGCCAGTCCCATTTGAAGTTCCAGTCGTGTCTGACAACTGAATATGCTAGAGTTTGTTTTTGGATGAGCTAGTAGGTGATGTGATGTAGGGGCTTTTTAATATTTTTATTAAGGTTTTCTGACCTGAGACTCAAA
>JAUMHE010000318.1:569589-609007 GCA_032359235.1 Enteromius mattozi
TATAAAAAATAAAATAAACTTATATATGTAAATATTTTCAAAATATTTACAGTATGTGTGTATATTTATACATACATATTAAATATACACAGTACACATACATATTATGTAAACAAAAACTTTTATTTTGAATGTGATTAGTCACGATTAATCATTTGACAGCATTAACCCAAAGTAGATTAAACAGATACATAATCATTTAAGCTGGCTGATGTAGTCGAAATGAGTATTAGCTGTTGTTATTATTAGATTAACTAAAATAGATTAATTAAATAAACAAACAAACAGTTAATTTTGTTTGTAACAAATGGATAAATAAATAAATGATGCACTGAGAGCTAACTAATATTTAAAGTTGATGTAATAAAATTAATAAAATTGAAATGAATAAAACAAAAAAAAAACAATGTATAAATGTATCAAAATATTGATAAAACTATAATAAAATATAATTAGTGCTGTCATTTATTATGTGTTTATTATGTATAAGGCATATATAAATACACACACCAATGTTACATTTATATATTAAATATGTTTATAAATTATATCAAAATACATGTAAATATTTTCGTTATTTTTCCTATTGAAAACTTGATTCTTCTGTAGTTACATCATGTACTAAGACCGACATAAAAAAAAGAAAAGTTGTGATTTTCTAGGCTGATGTAACAAGGAACTAACTCTCATTCCGGCGCAATAATACATCACAACTTTTCATTTCACGTCGGTCTTAGTACACGATGTAACTACAGAACAGTCAAGTTTTAAATAGGAAAAAAAACATTGAGACTCTTTGGTCATTTCTGAGCGAGATGCTAATGGTCTAATCTGATTCAATGGTCTATGCTAAGCTGCAGCTAAAAGTGCTATCGCCAGACCCAGAGATTGGCTGAATAGATTTGAAAACAGTAAAACTCAACTGTTAAGTGAGTTGGAAAATGAGCCTATTTAAAAATAGTTAAAAATAGTTGAGTGTCCCTTTAGAGTAGTTAAAATCTTTTAATATGCATTGTATATGGATACTGAATCAGTGAATGCAAGACTTTTCAGCAACCTGTACCGTGTGTACGTTCAGTGAGACAAAGCACCTAATGTGCATCTGATGTCTGGTGTTATAACGGCGGAGGTCAACAGTCCCGGCAGTGACAGAGCTAAACTCAAGGGCAGTTGTCCCATCTGGAGTCGCCCTTTACAAACGCTACAATCTCCCTCCATCAAGGTGAGTGTGCAGAGAAGTCACACAGCAGCGTAGAGGGCAATCCCAGCGGCCATGTAACAACACACAGGAAAAAACACAGAGAGGGACACAACATTACATAACATCAGACTTTTTCCTTCACTTTGATTGCTTTCACCGTGTCCTTCCAGCAGGTGCAGCTGAGCAAGCAAAAGTCTAATTTGAGCTGGTGTCGTTCATACGAAAGGACCACTGGGGAGGAACGGCTCTCATATTCACACACTCCAGCTGAGAACACACTAATCTCACAACAGCTACAACTACTTATTTTAGCCATTAACACAATTCAGTGCAGTAAATTACCCCTCATCAGCCCGTGCCGCTCTACCTACCTACAGATACCAGTGCACAGAACAACAGTGCTACTACATAATGTTCAAAGAAATATCCCACAGTTCTTTGTTTATAAGCCGTTTTTTATTTTTTAGAACATATCTGACCTAAGTTAATTTTAATTGTAATAAATAAATAAAGCTGGCTTTGATGTAGTTCTCAAAATTACTTATACAATAAAATTCACAGTAAACAATTCAGACACAGTATAAAATTAAAACAATAACAAGTAGAACACACGCTCAAAGCCCAAAACAAGCTCTCAAATTATTATTATAATTTTTTTTTTCAATAAAAATAAACAAATAAAACACAAATATGTCCCAGCGCAACAATAAAATAAAATACAACCGCTGGGTAAAATATGGACAAACATGTATATATGTGTTTGTGTGTGTGTGTGTGTGTGTATATATACAGTATTTATTTATATGTATTTACATGTATATATTTATATTCATATAATTTATATTATATATAAATATATTTAAAATATAAACATTACATATTTTTCTAAAAATATACAAGCAAGTGTTTATTTATTTTGATTTAAATATAAATATAAAAAACTGTTTAGAAGTGTAAATATACAGTAAACACACATATTATATGAACAAAAATGTTTATTTTGAATGCGATTAATCGATTGACAGCACTAATTATATATATATATATATTTTACATGTCAAAAAATTAAATTAAAATAATTTCAAAGTAGTCAAATAAAAGTTAGTAATAAATTCACATACTAAAAATTATATTTAATAAAATGTATATTAATATTAGTATATATTACTATTGTTGTTATTACTCATTATTAATAACAATCACACTTATTATTATTATTATTATACAAACAAACAAATAAATATATATATAACTTTTTTCCCAGATGCATGGGGAAAATAAAGCTTCAGTGTAGATGGATTGTAATGGTACCAGTGTTGTTGGTTTGGAAGATTTTCGCGGTGAAGACATTATCCGAGCCACCGATGTTAACAGTTCAAGACCAGCAGGCCACTGCAGAAGCAATTTCCCAGCTCAGAATGATGGAAATGTGTGGAATGGGGTCAGACTGAAAAACAAGTTGCAAAAGGTGATTTTAATCTAAACCCTACCGAGGACGGACATCACTTTATCCAGCAGTTATTGTACACCGGGTTTGCTGAATATAACAATCAACAGACAGTTTTTCAAAGGGATGAGAGCGCTTGTGCTGCCGGCAGTAAAACAGCTGTGAAGCGGCTCCCCAGAAGAGCATTCTGGGATTAATGCACAGGTCAGAAGTCTATCTCAACTAAAGATGCTTCATATGGTGCTTTGATCATTTCCGGCTCAGTGCTGGTGGAACCCATACAGAGAGCTCCTGTATTTACAGACCGTGAGCTTTCGGAGCAAGAACTGCGAACGCTTAAACTGAAATGACATTGATTTATAGCACCACAGATTTCCCACATATAGAAGCTGCCGTCAAACCAAAATAATGGCTTATATTCTATGGAAAATAACCTGTCGATACATAAACAGTGAAACACCAGAGCCACCGGCACAAAAAGTGTTCCCTTTTGAGAGAAAGCTCTAGAAAAATTTCAAAACAAACCATTTAAATGTTTGAGCTCAGTGTAAGATGATTGAGTTAGCAGCAGGCTTTAGCTTTGCCAACACATTCATCCAGTCATGCTTTTGGAAGGCAAATTGTATTTTCACCAAATTGATTTTCTCCTCATTGATTTTCTTATTTTACAAAGGCATTTTGTGTGGTACAGTCCTCTTTGCAGTAACATCGGTCATCTCTGCACAATAACCAAACCTGTGCAGGTATCGCATTAGATGCACTGAAAGTGGCAGATAATGTGAACAATTCTGCGAAGCATCAACAAAACTACACTTACATTCTTAAGCCAAGTGCACACTGCAAGAATCAAACTCGTCGCCCTTTGATATTTTGTGCCTGCAACTAAAAGCCCTGCATCACAGCCAACCAAGTCTGACAAAGAGCAGGAGCAATGGCAGAGTAAGAGCTAAAGAAACTGAGAGAGCAAATAGTGTGCAGAGTATACTTTATTTTGATACTATTGAGCATTATTCGTGAAAGATAAAACCATTGTGCATAAAACCATTTTTACAAAAACTGTTGCATGCAATCGAGTGGGACATTTTAGAAAATGAAAAATGTACTTTTTACTTGCTCTCATGTCAAATCAGTAGAACTTGCTTTGTTCTGTGGAAAACAGAAGATATATAGGAGGTTTTTGATCATGCAATGACAACTTTTAGTATGCAATGCTAAACACTTCACACTGTAGTATGCTACACTGTTGACATGAGGTCTCAGAACGTCACATGATTGATTCAGTGAGTGATGTGCTGTTACCTCAATACTTTTACATTTTTAATCCAATTTTGTGTAAAAATTCCCTCACATTTTGTTAAGATTTTGTTTTTTCAATAATGTTTCTGGTTCATTCATCACAGTGGACATGATAGGTCAAGTTGGGTACATTGCACTGTAGGATACAGTCTCAAGCAGTACACAATCTCCTACAAAACCATTGTTATTTTAGGTTTATTCAAATACAATTACAGTATTTATTCATAGTTTGAATAAGGCTTTATTTGTAATCATCCGTTTTCATCTTAGTTTAAGTTTTAGTAATTTTATTATATCCATTTGTCATTTTTATTATTTTATTTTTGTTTCTATTAATTTGTATTTTATTTTTCACATATTTTAGATTTCATAATTTTTATTTTAGTCATTTATTTTATTTAATTCATAAATTTTATATTTAGTTTATTTTTATTTGTTAGTTAGTTTAATGTTAGTTTTATTAATTTTAATCAAATTTGTTTTATTTCTACTATCTATATTTTATTTTACTTAATTTGTTGATTTTACTCACATTTCTAGTTAGCTTTACTTTTATATTTGTGTTAGTTCTAATAATTTTAGTACTTCAACTCAAACTTTTTCAACATAACATCAACATTTTCTTTTATTTCAGTTTGATTTCAGTTACCAAAAAAACTAAACTGTATCTGTAGCCTGCAGAACGTTTACACTGAAAGCGTCAAAGCAACCCAAAGTCATTTATTTTTAATGAGACACCACTGTCTATGCGAGTGAGTTTTATTTTTAATGCAAATATGCAGTGGGACAATGCCGTGACAACCATTGGGAGCGTGTGCAGTAAATATCATGTGATCAACCACCAAAGTTTAACTCCAAAAGCCAGTACAAAATCACTTTGCTTGGCTACTGCAGTCAAGTAGAAATACCAACAGCACAAGTACAGAGTCCTCTATCACGTTCATGAGTTTCAGGATGAGGGGCCGAACAGACCCCGTCGTGATGACCCTCATCTCACATTTACACCCTGTCGGCGCGGCCAGAGGGAAACGGCCAGCTCCTGCCCTCTCCAGCAAGGCCTGCAGCGGCGTTTAGCAAAACCTGCTGCTCTCGATAGGGGCATGGAGATGGAGAAGCAATGGAGAGAGAGCGAGAGGAAGAAGAGAAAGAGAGGGGGTCCCTAGAGGGCTGAACAATCAGACAATTTCAAGATCACGAAGCATTAAACCAATCCCGGCAGGGTACACTAATTAAACAGCCGGGCCCAGCACCGCCAACCAATCCCCACAGAGCAATTAAATCCATCCCCTCTAAAACACTGTGGAACCTGTCTGGGGAAAACCACGGAGAGAAAGCGAGAAGAAAAAAAACATAAAATTCATCTGGAGAGAGTGAGAGAGGGGGGAATGCGGTAAGCTACTAACAAGGGGAATTGAACGGGAACGATTCAATTCGACGCTTTGTTCTTCCTGTCTTAATTTTTTTTTAATTACTACAGTCAAAACCGCCCCAAAAACTCTTTTCCTGAAGATCACCGTCGTCATCCAAAAAGCATGACCCTGCCGTTAATTCTTATTAAAGAGTTCAGGAAGCTCTTCCAGACTCGCAAAAAACGAAGAACAGCCGCCTGGAGCTCCTTAATAAACCGGCAGAGATGATCACAGAGTCATCGAGCACAATCTATTCGCCGGCACACTGATCAAAATCATCCCGGGATGAAAAACGACTCCATCATCCGTCAAAGAGCTCCTGGGCGACTCCGGATAACTTCCCAAATCGAAATTGCATTGGAAAAGCGCGCGTAATAACGTCACTATCATCAAAGATCACACTTGTAATCCATATCAACTTCCTGTTTCTTGCAATACGCTTCACGAAACACACTCGCAATGCTGAAGCAGTGTAGAACGACACCATAAAATGCCATCTTTAACTTGCCTTCATACGTGACTTGAAGCAGTATAACTAATTAAATAATCAAAAAGAGACGCAAAAATGAAAGCAAGGATCTCTTGGAGCAGTTTGTGTGCGTGTGGCCCTGTGTGCCTGTATCTAAACTGCCCTTTGGCATGTCGAGGCGTCCCACTGGTTCCAGTCAGAGCTGATTTTCTCTATTTCTCTCTGAAGCTGTTATGTAAACACTAGTAATGACAATTCAAAAAAGGCGACAGACTACGGATAAACAGCATTTAGTTTTGCTTAGCAGGGAAGCGCACGCATTACATGCAAATTTAATGCACGCCACTACATGCCACCAAACACGCAAGAAATGTGATTTTGTTTATATAATACAAGCCTTACACAACAACAACAACGACACCGTGTTTTGATGCATGCTAAGATACTACTGACACTAAATTTTGAAATGTTTATGAAAGTGTCTTCTGCTCACCAAGCCTGCATCCATGTGATCAAAAAATACAGTAAAATCTGTATCACATTTCTCGATTTGAATATACAGTATGCAACTTATATAATAAAAGCTGAATTTTCAGCATCATTACTCCAGTCTTCGGTGTCACCTTCAGAAATCACTGGAAGATGCTGATTTGCTAATCACTACTCACTGGTTTCAATGTTGAAAAGAGTTGTGCTGCTTGATATTTTTGTGAAAACTGTGATTCTTTATTAACAGGATGTTCGAAATACAACATTCGCTTGAAATAGTATTCTTTCATAACATTATGAATTTACTGTCACTTTAAATCAATTTAATGCATCCTGTGTTACTTGCAGATTATTTGTGATATTTTTTTTTCTGTGCCATAGTAAGGATTTCCTTACCAAATACCAGTCGTTTTTATAGCTGTCATTTTTTGCATGATTTTTTAGTTTCACTTCACTGGGTGGGAATAAAGAAAAACACATTACACGTGCAGCCACTCAAACACACACACACAAACACACAATCATGGGGTCTTCCTTTATCCCTGAAGGGCAGAATGGACAATAGAGAGCTGAATTATGGTGACTGAAGAACTGGCTGATATAAAAGAGGCACAGAGAGAGCAGGAGAAGAAGAATGGAGGGGATTCAATAAGGCCTCTGTAAAATGAACAAGAAAGGCTGGTGCTCAATACATCTGCCATCAGACAGTCAAAACAAATAAAGAGGGCCGCTGTACAGGTACACAGCTCAATATGGCCTCACTCGCTCGGCTTCGGCTGCCAGCGGGGAGAAGACACAGCTATATACTCCAACAGATGAGCCATTAGCTCTCTCTCTCTCTCTCTTTCTCTCTCTCTCCCTCACGATCTGGTTTATGGGGCCGCTATCGGGTTTAGGCGGTCGTCGAGAGCCAGGCCTTTACCTCGCTGGTGCGCTAGACTAATGTCTCCCCGAAGTTTTGTTAAAACCTCATTATTTACTGAAGTGCCGAGACCATCGCCGTTCCCGAGAGTGTAAGCGCGCCGGGTATTAATATGAAAATGCAGAGATTCACTGCCATGACGAACTATCAGACTCCAGCGTGGATCGATAGGGAAAAAATTGAGGATCTGTGCTTTTGGGACGTCGTTAAGGATTTAGAGGAGGAACCGGCTTAAACAGGAAGTGTCTGTCATGGTTTGGCTGTGTGTGTGTGTGTGTGTGGCACCTCAAACACACGCGTGAGGGTCAGCAGTGTGATCTGTCAATGCAAATCTCCTTATGTGTGGTGCTTATGACTAATTCATGCAGCTTCCAGTGATTCTGGCCAACCCGCAAATGAATCCTTCTGCTGAACTGAATCGTCTTAATGATTCAGTTGAAATGATTTGCAAAGTTTAATAGTTAGGGGTTTTGAAAAAAATCTTTAACAACAACATTATTAAAACTCTTTTTTTTAACAATAAAACAACTGAATATGATATAACCTACGACCCAAATGAAAAGTTATAATCAGTAATTTTACTACAAAATGTCAAACAGGAACGAGCACGCAAAAGAATCAGGTACAAATGGTTCTGTAACTGTAACATTCGGAACAATAAACGACAAAATATGACATAACCTAAAGCCTAGATCATAAAAAAGGCATAATTAACAATTTTACTACAAAATAAGAAAGAAATTTAAAACATCACACAAACGTGAACAATTCTTATCTTCAATTCTCAAATGAATCAGTGCTTCGGTTGATTCTTTTTAATGATTCTTTTAAATGAACCAGTTTGCAATTTGCAAGATGCTGAAGTATAAACTAATAGTTTTGAAAATACTGTTTTATATAGCAACAATATTGGGAAGATTATGAACAATATTATGCTTTTTTAATGTTTGGAACAATAAACAATATAACATGACCTAAATCAAACAAACAACAGAAACGACCAGCATTTTTTTAATTCTCAAAAGAAACAGTGAATCGGTTCTTAGACTCAACTGATTCATTCAAATGATTCAACTGAACAAATGTGCAAAACATGCCTTATGTGAATATTATGAACAAGGTTTTTAACCTTTTTTTTAATGTTTGTAACAAAGAACAACAGAATATGCCATAACCTAAAATCTAAAAACAAACTGGAATAATCAGCAATTTTACCCCAAAAATGAAATGTAAAGTCACACAGGAATTCGAGAGATTCTTTAGAGCTCTTTGACTCTCAAAAGAATCAGTGAATTGTTTTTTGAGCATTTGCACTGAAACCAAAATGAACCAGTTTGCTAAAATGAATCAGACTGAATCCAAAGTGAATGCTCACTCATGCAAAATTCATGATTTTAGGCTGTTGTGGGTCGCTTTGAAGGCATTGCTATGCATTTGCTAAGGTTTTGTGGGTAGTTGCTAGTCGTTTTCTTACTGCTCCAAGTGAAAGAGCAAACAGACAGCCCCCATTGCTAATAACTTCAGTGTAACACACACAGTGTTAACGAGTCAGTGGCTTTATGTAGTTTAAGAAATAAGCCACCAATGTGGCAAAAAAGTGCACTGCTTTATCAAAGCACATGCACGGAGGGTTAATCCAGGAACAGTGGAGGTGAATGGGGGAAAATAAGTGTGGACAGGTATGAAAATCGAGCCCTAGGAGGGTCACAGCGATTAAGAGGCTGTTTTATGACAGACCGACTCTCTCGCTCGGTGAATAGGTGCCTGGCGCCGAGCAAAAACCGGTTTATCATTCCTCTCCGCGTGCTGAAGTATCCGCTTTGAAGTCTCGAGCGCTAATTCTACAGAGGAAGGTTAAACTGCTTAAATCCTGAGTCAGTTTCACTTCTCCTCTAATGTTGTCGGCTGAGCGGGAGGGGAACGTGACTCTGGGATCTTCACAACTCAATTTGCAGACACCGTAAAAGCCTTTTCTCGATGCTTTTCTCTCCTCTTTGTTTCCTTCGCCGAAGCTTCGCAGAGAGAGATGGAATTTCCATTCTGCCAGCCTGATGGATAAGAGATTGTTCTAGGCAGCTCTTTTTTGTGAAGGGTGAGACATTAGGGTGCACACTTATGGAAATGTTTGTTTCTCAGCACAGACGGAAGCTCTCGATGGCGAATGTGAGTTTATAATTGCCTAATTCGACACAAATTAGCTTTTCAAAACAATCTAATGATGGTCGGCGCAAACACTCACACATACGAGTCGATTTCATTACTCCCCGATTCATGTGCCTAATGGCCTCACACATGCACAAGCACTGCTCCTTATAATTAAAATGCGTCGGGTGACCAAATTGTAAGCAAAACATCTTAAGACATTAGGTAAAATTTTGATTGACCAAAATTAAATGTCAATTCAACATCTAATGTCAACGTTATTTTGATGTCCAATAGCGACATTTTGTTGTTTTTAGGTTGTGTAGCCAAAATCCAATGTTAAGTCAATGTTAAATTGCCATCAAATACTGATTGCAACCCAATTTTCATTCTCAACGTCAACTTGGCGTCATATTGACGTCCTGTGCCTGATGGGTTGCACCGTTATGAAACTGGTTTTTTAAACAACCAAAGAAACACTCATAAATCAGTGCTGAACTTATAATATACTTAAAAGTACTAGCAGATCCTATAAAAAAAACATTCACAAACCAGTCCTGAACGTACAACATAAATAATAGGTCTACTACTTCTGTAAACAACAGCAGACCTTCTAAAAACAGTGAAGAGTAACTTTAAAGAAATTGATGCATCTTACCTTGGATTGATGTGTGTTGTGACTAAACTTTAGGAAAAGCATCACAAAAAAGTTTGAACTTCAAAGACTTTTTAGCTGTGGACTCAAATGCATCAGGACTCCAAATTGTGAGCAAAAGATTGGAAAAAATGTTTAAACGATTTCAAACCTGTTACAATTTTCTTGCATTGTTATAAAGCACAGATAAACCAGTTCCCATCTAAAGAATCTATAAATCTATAAATACATTCACAAATGAATCCTGAAATTGTATGCAACACTAGTACATCCACAGTAACTTTAAAGAGTTTTAAGCATCCTACTGTGGATCTAAACAGCAGCGTTTCTGAACAACAAGCAATTCAATTATTTAACTCATGTATAGTGTCTATTAAACTATCGTATTTGATTGTCATGCATTAGAGCAGCATAAACTGTCTGCAGTTCTGTTGTGCTACTGGTTAGTAAACGTTGCTGAGGTTTCCCCTCGACAACAGCATTTTATCCCTGCAAATCCGAGCGCCTTGCAGAATATCTGTAAACCGTTTCCAGATCCAGCGCATTTGACAGCAACAATAACAGCAATAAACACAGATCCCCCTCCACCGTGAATGAATTCGGAGTTGAAATGAGTCTTTTTCACGGCCAATTGGAGCTGGTTGGGGAAAAGCTCTGAGCAAACTGCAGCACAAAGAGGCCACACAGAGGAGTGATGGCACTGTTTGACGATATTAAAGTCACGTTTTGTGGTGTAAAGATGTCATGCAAACACCTGAGTCATGCAAAACACAGTCCCTGAGAAACTGCAAAAACAACCGAAAGACTGACAGTATGCTACAGCCTAAGACTTACAGATGAAGTGTGTTTTTTGCACCACAATGTACATTTTTCACATTTCTCAGAAGTGCCAAGTCATCAAAGTTGAGTTAACTTCTATAACAGTGAACGGAAACTACAACAAATATAATATTGGCTTCAATAGCAAACTATTTAACACTTACATAATATAGCATTTCTTTGATTGTTTAAAAGATAAAGCGTTGAATTGTATTAGAAACACTCATGCAGCAGCGTAATTTAATGCAAAGGCAATATAACCCAAAATCTAGTACACATTTTAAATGCACATTCAATTTAAAAGATGAAAATATACGTTTGCTAGGTTTACAATTACAAAAACTGCTAAAACACATAAAAGTTGTGGTTCCTAAACAGGTTTCCTAAACACATCTGTCATTGAACATGTCATGACATGATAAAAAAAAAGATATAAGCTGAGTTCTTTAGCCTACGGATAAATTATCTATGCATGTATATGAATGCAAATTCAAAGATGGGGGTGGGCAGTTGTAGCGGACGGATAGGGAGTTTGATTTGTAACCCAGAAGTCGCAGGTTTGTGTCCCAGGTCCGGCAGGGGTAGGTGGGGGAAGTGAATAACCATTGGCTACCCACTGCTCCAGGTGTGTGTGTGTGTGTGTGTGGTTGTTCACTTCTCACTGCTGTGTGTGTGCACTTGGATGGGTTAAACTCAGAGCACAAATTCCTAGTATGGGAAACCATACCTGGCCGCATGTCACATCCTTCCTTAGAAGAAGTTTTTTCAAAAAACAGCAGGACTGCGTACTTGAAATGCATTGGAGAAGCATTTTGTGTGCATTCGAATAGCCGTAGTCTCTGCACATTAAACTGGGACAGGAAAAAGTTTATAAACATCAAAAAAATTACAGGAAAGACAAGCTAGAACGCAAATATACAAAAATAAACAGCCTCATAGTTTGATTTATGTGTTGTAATAAAAAAATGTAAAAGCACCAACTGCATATTTCATCAGCTTTCATATTGGTCACCAGTGCTCTGCACACTCTGGGACAAAAGAGGACAGTCTGTTTGCACAGGGATCTTGTTAGCCTGCTCCCTATTGGTCAGATCTGTCCTAAAAGAGACTAGCGGGGACCTTTTGGCCTGTCCTTTCCACGAGCGCCCACGGAAATGCCATCTGGCTGGTGTGAATTATTACCACGGCAACAGCCATGTGACCTGAGACCAGTGGAAACCAAGGTCACCAAAACCTGTAGCCCGTCTATTTCTGTGTCATCTCTTTTATGAGGTTAGAAGAACCCGGCGTCCGTTCTTACGAGGACGTGTCCTATCGCTTAGGAAACAGATTAAACATCATTTGGAACATTTGGTGTCGTTCTCATCTTCACTTCACAAGTCTCAAACAAAGTCATTATCATTTACACAAGATACCAGCAGTGTCAAATTATTTTCTAAGAGCTGGCAAATATATAGTTATTATTACTATATTACTTTTATTTCTATTTTTATTTTATAAAAATATTTAAATATTTAAAAAAAAAAACTAAAACAAAAACTACAACAACCCTATACAATGAAAAATACTTCTGAAGCATTTGATTATCCTTTAAAATGTATCTATTAATGTCATTTAACAGAAGTGAGCTAAAATGGCCTAACAACAAACAGTTGTATTTTTATTAACTTTTAAACACTGTAACAAATGTATTGTTCATTGATAATGTTAGTTAATGCATTAAATATAGGTAACAAATGAAACCTTATTGTAAAGTGCTACCACAATTGCTCATATTACCACATTTTTTTCCTCATTCAAAGATTTTAGCGTGAGAATATCACCACAAACCACTGAAAAAAACCCTTATCGCTATGTCTCATATCAAGACAGGAGGACGTCAAATATTCCCTCTCATGAAGAATTCCCAATGAGACCGGAACACAAGGCTCGCTCATGAGGGAATATCACTGAAACACCTCTGAGGATTAATGGCAATACAGGAACTGCTGTATGAAATGATGTAATTTGAGAGCAACCAAAGCGACAGCCATAAGCCACAGACCCCAGCGAAAACATCATCTGACACGGCCAGATGCTCCGCTACAGACCAACACAGACAAAGAGGGTCATAAATCAACTGTCAGCCGCAGATCCCCCCCTCTCCTGAACTTATTCGTCCGCTGGTCAATACAAGCAGTGGCGCTCCGTTCAGGGGGGTCTGGAGTTAGAGGAATAAAAACCATCTTCCAGGAAGAAGCGCTTGAACTCAAACCTTTATTACACCTGAAGTTTTAGACATATTAAAAGGCGCTGCAGCAGATGTGCGGAATATTTTCCATCTTTTCTTTTTCACCCGTCCCAATGTATGGATCTCGCTGGAGTCCAAGTTCAAGAGTGGGTGAGGGGCCCTCTGGGGACGCTGTGGACACGACATCCCGCAGGGGCCACACGGGAGAATAACAAAGACCGTCACAGCATGCAATAAACAGCGTCGGACTAGATTTAGAAATGAGTTAACAGCGATGTCTCCTGAATATTTAAAAAGTTAACATGTCCAAAATATGCATGCTCACCAGATAACAACAAACTTAACTCTACCGACTACATACTTAATGAAAGTGGCTTTGAATTTCATATTTATAGCTTTGCTTCTGTTCACACTCTGTTGTAACATGAGGAAAAACAACTTTCAGGTGGATGTTTTCTCAGCAAACAGCTTCATAAGCAACATCTATGCACATTTCATGCCTAACATGTGTAAATCAATTCATTTTTAATCATCAGTGCAAAATGCATCATTTGGAATGGGAGAAATGGCAAAAACGCATCTGTTAAATGACATATACACGTAAAATTGAAGCCTCAAATTTAAGTTAACGTGCAAAATATGCATGCACATGAGATAACAACTACAGAAAGACTTAATGTGAGCTGACAGTGATTCCTCTGAATTTTACAGTTTTTACTCAGATGAAGATTAACTTTTAGGTGGATGTTTTGTGAGAAAACAGCTTCATATGTGCATTTTATGACCCATTAATTAATGCATTTTGAAGAGTTTTAAACTACCGGTGCAATCTGAAAAATAGAAGATAACCATTTAAAATGGGAAAAATGGCTGATGCAACTTATAAATGACACATTTACTCAAAAAAAAAACCACTTTAAAAGTTAACGTACAAAACATGCATGTGCACCAGATAACAACAAACTTAACAACTCTCAGGAGTTGATGTAAGCTGACAGTGCGTCTGCTAAATTCACATTTATAGCTTGTCTTCTGTTGTAACATGGGGAAGAACAACTTTCATGTGTGTATTTTGTGAGCAAACAGCTCCAAAAAATAACATATATGTGCATTTTATGACTTGCAACCCAATGCATATTTAGTTTGAAAACATAATCAGTGCAATCTGCAAAACGCAAAAGAACCATATGAAACAGGACAAAATGTTGAATAAAAACTGTTAAATACACATATTTACAAATAGAATTTAAGTATGCATGTGCACCAGATAAGAACAAACTTAACTATTAAGGCTTAAATTGTAAGCTAGGAATATTTCCTCTGAATTTCATATTTATTGCTTTGCTTCTATTCATACCTTGTTGCAACATAAGGCAAAATAACTTGCAGTTGTGAGCAAACAGCTTGACCTGACTTGAAACCAATTAATCAACGCATTTTTAAGCGTTTTAAACACAATCAATGCAATCTGAAAAATGCATTCATACGGAATGGGACAAATGACTAATGCAACTCTTATACGGCACACATTTACACATAAAACTGCATAAATGGGGTACATTAGGATTGTGTAAACATTTTTGCTCTCTCACACACATTAGGTCTCAATAAATAGCTTCTACAAACTAGAATCACATACTGGATGTGGAATTGGCCACAAAAGGTTCAATAACACAATATTCTTTAGCTTCCGCCCACATGCGAGCGCGTTTTGAGATGAAAGATGCTGTGGAAGCATTCGGCGGCTGCATTCATGTTGCATTAAATACGACTTGAACTGTCACAGGCTGCAGGTGAGCACATCAATAACCTGAACCAGGTGTGACCTAGACTAACTCCAGAAACAAAGAAAAACTCTTATGTGCAAATGTGTGTGATTCATATATCGAGCCCAGCGGATTCATGGGAAATAACACAGCACTGTGCACTCACCGCTGGTGCGGCTTTTCATGATGACAGATGGATTTTGACTGTTTAACTCAAAGCTGATTAAACAACGTCAACGAAAAGAGCTGTCATTCAACAACTTGCTCAGTATTTAAAACAAAAAGATCAACTAATTCACAAAACCTCTTTGTCCTCCTGTCCTCTTCAGGCCACCGTACACAATGTGAGGGACGTGACTCCTCCCCATACAAATGTTCAATACTCAGATTAGCAATCGATCAATGTGTTTGTCAATGACTAATTCTTACTCTTTAACGTTTAATCTCCTCAGTCCGGTTACTCTTAAGAAGAGGGTTTTGATTTATCAGCCTAGAAGAAATATTCAGAGCACAGTCCAGACAATAACCATCTGATATTTGTCCAGATGAGCTCTCCATGAAAACATGTTTGCTCTCCCTGTCCATGAACAGGTTCAGGGTTTGGATAACCTCAGTATGGACATTGCCGTCTGTCTGTATTCAGAACAAACCAAAAACATGAGAGACCCTCCAACAACAGCCTACACAAGGAGCTGTTCTTTGGAAAGGCTTGAATAACAATCGGCCACACACACACACACACAGACAGATCTGATTCCTCTCCGGCTTGGCTTGGCATGCTCTTGTCATTTCTTATGTTACAGAACATCAATCATAGGGCTGAGTCTGTGCCCTTGCGCTGGCCGAGGCTGATTTACAAACATTAGCAGGGAATGCAATTACACAGTCCGAGAAGCGAGAACAGTCAGCAAGCGTTCTGGGTTTAACGCGTTGCAAGCGGTGTGGATGGAGTGTACACACTGTAGTCGGAACGACACCGGAGCATGTGTTTAAAAACAACAGGCTGATCCAGAGTAGCTACCTTGATCAGCAACACTGGACAATACTAACAATAGCAAAGGGTCACAAAAGAGTTTTTTTGCATTTAAATGTTCAAAAAAAAAAACTCTGTATACACACATATATATATATATGTGTGTGTGTGTGTGTGTGTGTATGTGTAAATATATATATATATATATATATATACACACACACATACATACATACATACATATGTACACTATATATAACTGATATAGAATAATAGAATACAAAAAAATTATTATATGTATAAATGTAACATTTTTACACCACGTGATTACAGTAAAAAAATGCATTTTAAAAATTTAGAATATGGTATTTCAAAAAAAGTTTTTCAAAAACGTATGAAAACAACACATGAAAAGACTGCATTTTAAAAAGCATGACCCATGTGTCTGAAAACAGATTTCTTTCTTTTAAGCATATTGGACATTCATTTTTGACATTGAACTTGACATCGTTTACAGCCAAAGCATTACAATACCCACACCAACACCATCAGCAAGGATACATTTTGATCTTTAAACAGAGCCGATCCTAAATTTGCATCTTAAGTCGATGTCAAGATATCGTATTTGGAAATAAGGCGTATGTTTGAATGAATTACAATGTGCACAGCTTAACAAGACTACATGGAAGGCATAACGTTAACACATGAGCACATTCAAGTAAATACGCACACATTAACCTGACATTTAATAACACGACTACTCAACACTTAGTTAAGCACTATTCATTTGCCGTAATAGATCAAGACGCCAATAATAAATACATAAACTTTCCTAAACAGAAACTCTGACGGTGCCACGTTCATTACGCTCCGCGTCATAATTACTGAAGCACACAAATAAAGTCAAAACGCGAGAGATGAATAAACACATTCAGCATTAAAGGTATTAAATACACGACTTGTTTTTTTTAAAGTCTGAAGTGAATCACAAACCGGCACTTTACAGAACGAGCCGCGCACCCGCGCGTCACCGTTCCGTCTTTCTATTAGAATAAAACACATTAGGCTGATAAAAAGTTAAAGTCCACAACTCGGAAAGGCATTAAAAGTTTCCGTTTCCAGCAGAGCTCGCGAATGAAGCGTTAAAATAGCCTTAAATGTGCTGTTAAAGCGCGTTAGTGTGCGCGAGGCTGCTGCCGCTGCTCTTGCGCGCTCCTGATCAATGATTGAACCGAACAAAAGGCAGAAGAGGATCAATTACTAATAACTATCAATGCAACACCACCATCCCGTCCCTCTAAAGTCACCAAAAGAGAAAACGCATGAAATGCAAGGTGCATTATCGCCTGTAAGATCGCGTCGTGTAAAAAAGGTGAGAAATAAGACCAACCTGAAGCCGCCGGAGATCAAATTTCTTCCAATATTGAAACATCGATCCCACATCGGCGGCCATCTTGAGCACAATATTCAAGAGCGGCTACAATAAATATATGGGCTGGATTCCCCCCGTTAAACAGCGTTGACGATTACACTCCACATGGAAAAAAAAAATGTAAGGAAAATAACAGTTGTGGAAAACTAGACGGGACGCGCAGCGCGCCAGAGCCGGTGGATGCGATATGAACAGAATATAGATGCATATAGATGCATTAGTGCTGCTCCCGGGATTGCACTTGATTTTGGGTTTGGTAAAGTTATCAATACTGACGTAACGGGTTGATCAATAACGTCTGGGAAGTGGAAGGAGAACAACGAGCAACCAATGCGCATCGCCAGATGTTTGATGCGTAAAGCGGCGAAATCGTTACATATCATTAATGAGCCCCACATAATGAGATTTGCAACTTTAGGTCAATAACGCGTAATGCGTGCCATAAATGCAGCGAAAGAGTCGCACGAATAGAACAAACACTGAATAGTTCAAAGCTTTTGCGTTATATATGTGTATGTTTGAATAACGAAGTAATAAAATAGTGCTGATGCTTATTAAAACTCTTATTGGGCTTTTAGAAAAATATTTTAGTGGAAGATGTGAACGATAACATCACAAACAAAACAAGTTAAACGTGCTGAAACATACAATGCACGAAAAGCACGAGTTTAGTCCATGCACCTGTAGTTAAATAAAGAGATGCGCGGCGCTGCAATGTATGCAATTACAACAAAAACACCAGGAATATGTCATAGTTATTTATTTACAACACTCCGAGGATGTTTACGCGAAGAAATGAATAAGGTGTTTCTTTTTATATTGCAAAAGCTCCTTTGCTCTATGTCTTCAAAAAAACTCGGTGCATTCAAAGTAAAAAAAAGCATGAATGTTATTGAGGGATTGTGCGATCAATGCATGATTAGAAATTCTGAATGGACAGTTGTGTTCAAACGTTCACATGTGCTCCCTCTTGTGGAACAGGACGTTTCTACTGGCCTGAGCTGAGTGGCCCTTACAATGGCCCCTAGTAGCTTTAAATATAACACACGCTCTCCAAATGAGATCTTTATTATTATATCATTGGTGTAACAAAAAGATGCCCATACAGAGCAGAGATTCCCCTTAATATAACACATCACACCATTCTGGCCTTTCCCTGTGTGGAAGCTTCATTATCACATTGTGCTTAATGACTAGCTGCAGTTCTTTTTAGAGAAGCGTAGAAAATGACAAATTTAACAGAGCCAACCATTTGGTAAACTATATTCAGGCGATTACAAAAAGTCTATGGATTTATTTTCATCTTTGGAAAAAGCGGTTTCCGAAATGCTCCGGATTACTGATATCAGTATAATAATGTCTGGAAATGAAAGCGTTTAAGAGGTTAACTGCTCCAGTGGCTTGTGGACTGTCAGCAATTACTAAGTGAGCACATCTGTCATTCTCCTCTTCGCTATTAAAACCAAACGCAAGTCTATTTTTAAGTAGAAATGTATTTGCACTTTGTAAGCCACCTACGGGGAATATAAAAGGTGCTTATTAAAAGTTTCTGTTTTATTGCTTTTTATTTATTGCTTCAGGGGGGGAAAAAAACAGCATCAGTCTTATAAGAAAGGAATAATATATCTTGTTTTGATATGGCTCACTGTTAAATTTGAAATTTAAATCAGTTCTGATACACAAGCCTGATGCAGCAACACTTATTACTTTTGTTCAAATCTAAATATGAGGATATTTTTTAGGGTGCAAAAACCAGTGGGAGATTTTTACGAACCTCTGTGGGCAGCAGAGCAAGCTGTGAGATTGTTTCTAAGGGTTTTAAATAAAAAATAGCATGTAATATTTCAGATTTAAAAACAGTAATACACTAATAATGTAGAACGAAGATGAAAACTAAACACAAAAAGAGGTGATGTATTAGAACTCATCAGATGAGTGCGTGTGGATTGAACGCAGTGGCCTAGATACACATGAATGTTTGACTACGCTTGGCAATATCATTCCAGGAATATTGACGAGAGCTGCTGAACTCTGATATATTGATTGACTCTGGAGTGCAAAAGGCCTTGAAACAGAAGCTTGTTGAGACTGCCACCAGGTGGCTGGAGAGGTTTAGTGTGAGAGTTTGCATCTCATGACTACACATGATCGAAACAGGTGAACATTATTCTGCCAACTGCCCACTAAATACACGCTTGTCCTGGAACAGGAACCAAAACCTTCACAGAAAACATTCTTCTGTGTTGCATTCATCAAAGCAATGCTATGCGAGTTGTAATTGACCACATGATCACCTTTGGAAGGGTAAACTGTCTTTCCTGATGTCAACTCAGCTTATCCAGCATGACAAATTGCCACTAAAGGTGTAGTAGTATAATCTAATTTTAGTGCATACTGCAGGGTTTGAGTGTGAGAGGTCAAGCAGAGGTCCTCTCTCCTGATAACATTGACTGCACTATATCCTTTCATGTTTTAAAGGCATTCGTAAAGACGCTTTTTCCATATTAGTGAATTACATTGATTACATTCTCTAGAGTTATTATAGTTGAAGCTAACTTTTGTTACTTATAATAGATATGCATATTAAAAAAAATTAATAAAAGTTACAGTTATTATACTTTATAAATATAAAGCAGTTATAATGTTTAACTACTGTAAAACAGAAACCATTAAAATGATTTTATATAAACAAATTAAAATATAAAATTACCTTTTATTTTAGCTAGCTGCCAAAGCAACATTTCTCATTTTCATTTAGTTGAAATAACTAAAACTTTAGTCATATTTAAAAACAAATACTAATAAAAATGACAAAAAAAAATGCTAAAACATTCAAATGAATTAAAAAGCATAAATAAAAAAATATAAAAACAAAATGAATCAAAAATATTAAATATAAAATAGATAAAGTAGCCTATACTAAACAGTTTAATGCTAAATAGCCTACTAAAATAAAACTGCAGGTTCCTCTGTGAACTTGAGGTGAACATACATCCACCACAAATGACCTTCGAGACTTCAAAAATGATGAATAAAGGTGAAGCTAGTAAACTTACATCTAAATTTCCAAAACCTGAGCTTCTAACCCATTTGTTTCCAACTAGATATCACATAATGAACCTACAAAGACTGAGAAACGGCATTAATAGAAATACATGCTGCTGTCAATCACACATTCTACGTTTAGGAAAGTTCTAGTTAAATTCCAACAACTGTCATCTGTTCTGAGCTGAAGCCCTCTGGCTCCTGTATTAAACCCCTTTAATCAGGATTCTTATAATAACTTATGAAGTCGACAATTGGCTACCTGGTTAAGCACACGACGATGTATTTATAGACAGTCAGAGGTGGGGAATGGGGTTATATATATAAAAATCAGCATTTCCACCCTGTCTGAAATCACTCGTGCTTTGTCTCCTGAATTCAAGGGTTACGATTATGGTGAGTTTGCTTTGTCATACATTTATTCGTCCATTTACTCTATCTCTGATTATCAGCAGACATTTAACTCAATATTCTCTTGATGCGTCTGAACGAAGATCTAAAAAAATGAGTTGATTTCTTTCTGTGCGTGTTTGAATCTGAAGTTTAAGTCTGTTTCATCAGAGCCACTTACATCTGTCTGACTCATCCAGCGCCTCTGATGTTTTATTCATTTCACTTTCAACAAATAAATACATGAAAAGTAAACTGTTTCTGTTCTCAAAGATAGAGACAAACATTTTCATTAGCCAAAAATCGAAAAAGGAGACAGGTGACTCATCTTTTTATCGTTTTATTAATGTTTCAACTCTTTCGCCTAGAGAGTAACGAGAGCAAATGAAGACTTTTCACTCATGTGTTTGTTTGTTTGTTTGTTTATAGGAAAAAGACCCAAGTAACCTTAAGTTTTGGAAAAAATATCTTTCAGTTGCTATCACATTGTACTAATATATATATATATATAAATTATTTCTTAGTATAATGGTGTGACAGCTAAAAAAAAAACCTCTCTCATGCTATTAATGAAGATTCATTTTTCTCATGTTATTTGTTTAAGCTTTTTTTCTAAACTTTTTTGGCAACTACCCACATATAAACATAATTCAAATGAGTTGAGCTACTATCCACATTGTTAATTTTACACTTTTATTACTGTATGTCAACAGTCTTTTATTTCTCTGAAGGAGTTTTTGAGACATAGTTTAAGTTGATCCATAAATAAAAACTCCCTTGAGTTATGATTCTTTGAGCAATAACAATTTCCTCTGGGTTTATTAATGCTGTTTATTAAAAGTTCTTTAAAAATACTCAGCATATTTGGTGGTTGAGCTTGGGCCTTGTCTACAGCACAACTGTTGAGATGTAATCCAGACAGAAGGCAGACAAGCAGCTGTCGAGCTGCGATGTCATCGAGCAGAAACGCATCTCGCAATGTTTTCCCAATTCTGTGGCAGGAATGTAAATAGTAGCGATTAATCCCTGTCTTGGTGGGATTACCTATCAACAGGCTCAGAGATGAGGCTGTCAACAGCCAGCGCCAGTGTAATCCCACATCTGATCCACTGGCTGAGTTCTCGCTCTCCCAGCTAATTATACATCCTGCAGGGCACCAAACATCCACTCTCACACACTCAACACGCTACTGCTCCTTCATTGCTACTCCTAAAACTCCTTAAGAGAAATGCAAAAACACAAAAGAGCACAAATGAATGTGAATAGCAGCTCAGGAAGAAATATTTGAGTTAATGTTAATTTGAGACAATGTTAGGAATGCTAGGAGATTTATGGGGACCTTTCGCAGGAGACTTCAGCAAAAGTTTGCATTTAAAAAGACAAATGTGATATTAAAGTCAACTTGAGATGGCATTTTACTTGTGTAAAAAAGGTTTGGAGTCTGTAGATGCTGTCGAAAGGCATTTGCTTGGTTAAAACTACAGCAAAAATATTAATAATGTGAAATATTGTTTTAATTTAAAACAACAGTTTTCTATTTTAATATATTTTCCTGTGATTTTCAGCATCATTACTCAAGTCTTCAGTGTCACATGATACTTCAGAAATCATTCTAATATGTTAATTTGCTGACAAGAAACACTTATTATTATCATCAATGTTGAAAACAGTCGTGCTGCTGATTATTTCTACAGGAACCACAATTTTATTTAGTATTCTTTTATGAATAAAGAGATGAAAAGCACAGTATCCATATGAAATTGCAATAGTTTACTGTCACTTTAGATCAATTTAAAGCATCCTAGCTGGAAAAAAATGAAATGACTTCATGTATTAATAATGTATTTTCTAGTAAAAGAGGTCATATTTTCAGCCAAAACGGAGTTTTTGACACATGTTAATCTTCTTTTTAAGATTGCAAAAAACAAAACTAAAATAATGTTGGAATAAAGTGCACCGATGAAACGGCATGCCAAAGCGTACTTCTATTTAGCAAGTCACATGTGATTATTCTGCGCAGGCACCCAAAAAGGCAAAGAAGCGGGCAGAAGGAGCCAATTCAAATGTCTTCTCCATGTTTGAACAAACGCAGATCCAGGAGTTCAAAGAGGTACAAACCAAGTGCTCGTTTGACTCTAATTGCTATGACAATTGTCTTTATCGTGACTCTTTCGCTGTGATATCGAGCATCTACAGCGAGATTCCCGTATGTGACTTCAATATGTCAGCGTTCATCATCGCTAGTGAATAATTCAGAATGTGTCAGTAACGATTAGCACAGTGGAGTGATTTACACCCTGAACACAAACTCGCTCACACACACTCCAACCTGCTGTCAGGGACTTGAAATTTGCGTGGAAAATGCAGCAGGACAGACGTTCTCTCTGGTCTCAAAGCGGCTGTGAAAAGATCACGACAAACAGGATAAGCATGACGCTGATCCGAGATGGCAGTGATGAGAACGTGCAGACAAATGCTAGCCGTCTCTCACAGATCACAAAGCAACACACCAAAGACACCAAGTAAAGTGGAATTACAGGAACTATAAATACACAACCGAGGGAGTTTTGCAAAACAAGATACACTAAAAAAGCAGCATGACAGAGAGGTCTGACCTTTAGTTAAAGAATGAATTAGTGATTATTACCCTCGTGTCATTACAGGTTGTTATTTTCCTGCAGAACACAAATGGAGAATTTTTGCTCCAGAAAATATAAATTTAACTTTAGCTCTTTAGCTCTGTGACTTATATTCCAAGGCTTCCTGTAGTCAAACGATAGCTTTGTGTATCTGTTATTCAGTTAATCTGTCCCTGCTACCAAAAATTGCAAAATGGCTTGTTATTGGTTTGAGTCAAAGTCAGGTTGAGTCAAACTAAAACCTTGCAAATAAATAAATTAATACACTTCATAAATAAACTTCAACTGAAATAAAATCTTAAGAATTTAGATAATATTTGAATTTAATAATAATGATTATCATTATTGTTATATTTTAATTTTTTATAGTTTCCCTGGCAAATAGCTGTAATAAAATAAGTAAGTTTTTCATTATATTATATTTTTAGCCAATTGTTAAAAAAATATTGTTTAGTTTAACTCTATGTACTATAATAACTATATAAAAACTATATACTATATTAAATTAATAAAAAACTATTAATTATGAATAGATAAAAATTACAAAACACAAAATCACTAAAGTTCAGCTAAAATGAAAACACAAAGTATATAAATAAAAATAACAATGTAGTCATAATAACTAGCATAGAATCTCTACGACACTAAGATAACACTGAGGCATCATATTTAAATGCCAGTTTAAAAACAAACAAACTGTAGGATTGCCCAGAAAACAACATGGTGGTGAGTAAATAAATTAGAATTTTGAGTTAAACTTATAGTCAAAGTAATAAAAATAATCTTAAAATAGCATACAGAACGGTTTCAATTCTATGCATTACAAGAGGAACATTTTAACATCTTTTAAAAAATTTGCAACTCCATTCTGTGCCACTAGAGGTGCAGGACTGGCACGCTTCACCTTTGACAAACACCTTAAACACCATCAGACTGCATTCTGCATCCCTCTCACACACACTCTATATTCCCTCTCTTTCATCTGCCTCAGGCTTTCACAATCATGGACCAGAACAGAGACGGGTTTATCGACAAGAATGACCTGAGGGATACGTTCGCAGCTTTAGGTGAACTGTAATAATCTCTGCTATACGTCACTGTCGTTCTGCATTGGTGGATGAAGCATCTCTCTGACAGCAGCTCTGACCTCTGCCTCCGCAGGCCGCCTGAACGTCAAACAAGAGGAGCTCGACGAGATGCTAAAGGAGGCTCCAGGACCCATTAACTTCACTGTTTTCCTCACCATGTTTGGGGAGAAGCTTAAAGGTAAATGGTGGGGTGAAGTGGTACTAAGAATCCAAAAACCCTGTAGGAATTTTCATTTATTCAGCAAGTATCTTTATGTTGCCTCCACAAACCACTAACTTAAGACCAACTTTTCTGACTGTAACTTCTTGATGATTTTTTCAAGTAATATATATATATTCACTTACATCTACACTACCAATTAAAATTTTGGGCCAGTAAAATTTTAGTTTGAAAAATGAACACTTCTATTCTGCAACGATGCATTAAATTGATCAAAAGCGATGGTAAACACATTTATAATGTTACAAGCAATTTTTTTTCAAATAAATGCTGTTCTTTTGAGCTTTCTATTCATCTAAGAATCATGAAAAATAAAATGTTTTTCACAAAAATATGCACAACTGATTTCACTACTGATATATATTCAATAAATTTAAAGTTTCTTAAGCAGCAAATTAGCATATTAGAATGATTTCTGAAAGATCATGTGCCACTGAAGACTGGAGTAATGATGCTGAAGATTCAGCTTTAATCACAGGAAGAAATTACATTTTAACAATATATTACAACTGAAAACAGATCTTTTAAATTGTAATATTTCAAAATAATAAAAATTGCACTGTACATAACACCAGATTTGTAATGTATAATTAAGTTTTATTTTTTTATAAAGTCTCATGAGTGGACAAGAAATCACACAGGAAATTCCTTTCCTTTTGAAGTCCTACAGAAGCACTTGAACCTACTGGGAATCATAATAGGCCTATAAGGAACTATATGTTCAGAAAGCTCTTGTATGATGATTCCCATAGGATCAGCTCAGAAGTGTGATAGAATTTCCACTAGGAATCCTGTACAAAGTATGTCTTATTGCATTCCTGGAGGATTTTAAAGACAGGTCTCTTGTCAGTTTTCTGTTGTGCACTCTTTAAAAACAAAAACCCTAAAAACAGGTGCCGATGCAGAGGAGACCATTCTGAATGCCTTTAAAGTGTTCGACCCAGAGGGAAAGGGGACCTTGAGGAAGGATTTGTGAGTACCATTGAAACAACACAATCTGCCCTGCTTCTCCTGCAAACCCATTTCTCCAGAGATTCTGCTTTGTTTTTCAGCTTATGACTTTACAAGCTACTGAAGTAAAAGATGCAGACTTTTCAAACCCTGCATGCATGTGCACTCAAAAAATAAATAGATCAATAAATACATTTTAAATATATAAAATATAGCCATTTGGTTTACACAGGATGGTGCATATTTGTCAGTTAAACATAAATGAAATGTAAAATTGCAGTAATAGAACATGTTTTGAAAAATAGAACAATCAGGTTTATATATTTATTTATTATCATTAAATTCAAATTGCTTCAATATCAAACACTTAACTAACTGAATATTGCAGTCACAGTTTAACCATTTTTCAATGAACATTTATGCTGATTGTACACAATCTGAATAAATGCGTTTTGAAAACAATATTATTAAAATAAGATTAAATAGTTTTCAAAATCAAATATACTATGCTGTATTGTTTCTGAGTGCAGAAATCATATTTATCTATGACTGAAAATATGCATTATATGGGGTTTAATAGTTTACATGAAAACTGTGGGATGCAAATGCATGGAAATGCTATATACAATTAAAATCTTAAATTCAAGCCTAAATATTTCAGAGTGTCTGAAGTGTTTGCCAGAAGTAATTCGACTATATCAAAAGGTCAAACTGCAGTTTGTCTCTCCTCACAGTCTGGCACAGATGTTGACAACGCAAGCGGACCGATTTTCTCCAGAAGAGGTTTGACATCTGAGATTATTTATTTTATGCCTAACACTTCAGCTCTCTGTGTCCTTGACAGCACTGTGAAGAATGTCACATTGACATTTCTATTCTATGAGAATGGAAAGCAGGAGGTGACATTATATTGTGTTTATCTATAGATGATGAATAGACTATAATGAATTTTATACTGTGTAAACCATACAACCACTCACAAAATCACCATAATGCCATTTTTCATCCATCTTTCCTCAGATGGAGCAGATGTTTAGTGCTTTCCCTCCAGACGCGGTGGGTAATCTGGACTATAAGAATCTGGTCTACATCATCACACATGGGGAGGAGAAGGACCAAGAGTGAAATACTGGTCATTTTAACATCACAACACAACACATGTATGACAAAATAAATATTGCCCTGTGCTATATACTGTAGTCCCTCAATTCCAGAACTGAATTGAACAATTAAACCGCATGAGAATAAAACGCATCAAATATTGGAGCTGGTTTTGTTATTTAACTGATAATCAGTGCCCAGTAAAACACGTGGAGTAAAATTATTCATAAGCCTATACATTTGCATTCATCTGAATTTACAACAGCCATATTATTTTGATATAAAAATATAGCAAAGCAAGTGTGATTTATTATAAAGAAGAATAATACAATCACACCTGTAAAACAAAAATATTTTACCAAAATTCATATCAATCATGCCTACTCTCTGGAGATTTTAGCATGGTAATGTTTTGACAGTGTTAATGTATATGGTTTTGGCAGAACAGATCTGCTTCTGGTTATTGCTGTAGTTGTAGATTATTGCTGCTGTAAAATATTTAGGTCTAGTGTTGACATATGGCTGGCAAAAACGAAGTTCATTCTGATAAATGTTTGATGCAGATCTTGAGCAGAATACAAACACTTCATCTAATGAATGACATTCATTTGTAGGAATGATATAAGCAAAGAAATGATTCTGACACAAAAATATTTATATATTGAAACAGCGATCATGTAAAATGCAAGCTCATAGAATTTGATAGAAAATCAAACCTACACTCTTGGTCAAATGATTACAGTAGAGATAGTCTGATGTTGATTCAGTAATCAAAGAGAGTACAGAATTTAGCGTTCACTTGTCTTTCTGATCATTTCATTAAGTGGCTCAAACAAGTCGTGTAATAAATTACACTGTCAGCTCTGTAGGCCTATGGTTTGCATTCACTAGAAAATAGCTCATGAGAGTCAATCAGTTTGAGAAGCAGGCTGGTCAAGATTTATTTATTTTATTTTCTAAATACAAAACAGCATGCAAGGGTCATTTATTTGAGACTAGAATGTCTCGTCACTAAAAAGAAAAGGCTCAAAAGAGTTGTTTAAGTATCTGATTACACTGATGCACTATAAATAACCAGCTCAGAGTCATTTATTTGTGAATCATACTACACTGATCACACTGTGTGTTGTTCTCAGGTGTTTAAGTCAATTTGATGACTTTTATTGCCATTACTGGTACGCAGACATTCAACACAGACTGCAAACTCACATTCAGTGGCACTGAAGCCAAGCTGTGCAGAAAGCAGAGTAAAGAGACCTCTAACATCAGTCTTTACTGCCACCTACTGCCCGAGTATTTTACTGACAAGGCCTATTGGTATAAACACAACCCTGAACCTCAAAGGCAGTCAAGGCACATTTTTACACACTGTAGTGAGTCATTACAGTCTATACAAACACAAATTCCTATAACCTCACTCATCCAATTCTTAGACCTCAACAGTTCACGGCTTTTCATAGATGTGCGAAGTTACAGGTCAACGAGTTTTTATGCAGCAAGTAGAGTGACCTTGATTTTTATAGTGCTTTGACAAGGCTTCTTCTCTTTATCACAGAATGTATATCAAAAGACTGACATAGAAACAAGCTTGATATTACTGCATCAAGAAACAACATATTT
Source organism: Enteromius mattozi (assembly GCA_032359235.1). Taxonomy (NCBI): domain Eukaryota; kingdom Metazoa; phylum Chordata; class Actinopteri; order Cypriniformes; family Cyprinidae; genus Enteromius; species Enteromius mattozi. The sequence continues at coordinate 597,894 of JAUMHE010000318.1, forward strand.
ATATCAGGGAGTAACTAAAGTTGCATTTCCAGCTATAATGCCAGTGCTTGCAAGTATATTGATAGGGTGAATGTTTTAGTAAAGTGATACAGAAAAAGACAAGGTATAATATCTAATATATTCAGTCACTATAAACTTAATTTAGATATATTATTTTGATGCCACATCAGCAGCAGGTGAACCAACTACAGTATATAAAAAAAACTATACAAGACATTTAGGATTAATGAAAAAAATAAAATAAAATAAAATAATATATATATATATATATATATACACACACACACACACACACACATATTCAGGTAACTTTTTTTCCAACAAGTCCTTTCATTGGTCACTAATAAATAACTAGAAGAGTAACAAAGTGCAATAAAGAGTAAAACAATTTCCACTACAAACTGCTTTTATGAGTATGATAATAAATGTTAAAAATACGAGCGCTGCTCTTATGTTAAAAAAGAGATAAGTTAATAACAGACGAGTTTGTCACGTATCTGATGAATCTTCTTTAATGTACTGCGCAAGTACGACCATTAGATGGCGACAAAGCCTTACATAATTCATAGAGGGTTTCATAACACACTCCATTTGAAATGGATGTGAGTTTTATGAACTACCAGACTAAGAGCTCCAATATCCTAACACAGTTCCAACAAAATTATCACTCAGTACAGCTTATTATTTCAACAGTTAAATAATGTTAAAATCAGCATCAGAGCCAGTGCTAAACTAGTGCATGTATTTGAACAATCTGTGGTTCAGCCAAGTTCAACTAACATGTGCTGAGATCTACAAAAGCTGGCCTTTAACCAGAGGGTTGTAAGTCCATGTCCTTGGATTGTGTCCTGATGTGACTGAAACCACAAGCTGTTTCACAGTAAAGCTTTTGGCACATGCATTATACCTCCAAATGCCATATCCTGAATCACAAATCTGTTAAACTATATAAAACACGATTACCAGAATCTGAATTTTTTAATTGGAACCTATTTGTATTTTACCAAGAAAGGAGCAGCAATATGAAGACATCCCCCTAACAAACATAAATATTTTTATCTGCAGCACTACAAAAACACTGATATTGTAATCTACTCATTAATATGATATATAATATTTGTAAAATATGCTTTCCCTTTGAAATTTTGTGTACACTTACGTGAGCAGGTCCAAGGATGAGTGAATATTTATTTGCTTTTTACTTAGTGGCCACATTCTGACATTTGTAGTCATTAAATCTAATTTTGAAACAAAATAGTACACGTCTTTTATTATAAAGTGTAATCAGGGTTCTTGTGTACGTCCTATTTTATATATGAACTCTGCGGCCAGTACTTTTCAACAACTCTCTTTCATTGGTCTCCATTAAAATGTTTTTTTTTTAATACTCCATTAAAGGTACAGAGGTTGCGTAACGGCGTCTGACGTCAAAGCAGTCACAAGACTTCAGTCGCGTCGCGGCCTTCAGCAGCAGTTCACGAGCAGACACGCGAGCGGAGCGCGCAGCGATGGAGCTCAGCGCGAGAAGAACGAGTTTCATAAAACCCAGATCGACTTGGATGTTCTGAACCGCTTCGGATCGATCGCTATGGAGAGCTGATCCGTAAAGACAGCGAGAATTTTAACATCCGATTGACGTTGCTGATGCGCTTCGCTTGTTGTGACATCTTCAGACGTCATCTCGAGCCGCGGATCTGTTGTTAGTAGTCTAACTAACCCAAACTACCCCTGCAGCGGAGTCCGAGGGTGATGCTGTCCGTTCTCTCGTACGGTAGACTGGTGGCCCGAGCGGTCATCGGCGGACTCTCTCAAACCGACAGCCGCGATTACAGCCTGGTGTCCGCCAGCTTCGGCTTCGGGAAGGATTTTCGGAAGGGGATCTTGAAGAAAGGGATGTGCTATGGAGACGACGCGTGCTTCATAGCCCGACATAGGTCTGCTGATGTGCTAGGTATGTATTGATTAAAACGATTTAAGGGTCTTTGAGATACATGCGAAGACATTTTGTTTGGGAGAACTGGTTTGGTCAAGTATCATCGTGGTTGAATCGCTTCTGACGTCACAACTGTCGCACATCGGTGGCCTGTAGGTGCATCAACAAAAGCCTTTATAACCATCATACTGCATATGTCAGTTATTAGCATAAACCTGTTTAATCTTACTTTATCATTAATATTTTTCTTTAAGTGTATTTTATTACAATACAGAAAAACATGCATTTGCATAAAACATTGCATGATGAACCTGCAGTTTTACAACGGCTATATTTATCATTTATTAATGCACTATAAACAATGGCGCACATTGATTAAAAAAAAAACTGTTCTTTTAGAATGTTTTTAACATTTTGTGACAGTGACGTCTGACTGGCATTTACAAACGTTCTAAATCGAATTTTAAATCAACATTGTTCGCAACAAAGTATCATTTCCTATTGTGACGTCAGTACACAGTTGGAAAAAAAAACCATATATATATATATATATATATATATATATGTGTGTGTGTGTGTGTGTGTGAAATGTGTTCATGCTTGCCTTGAAAATGTGTGTACATTTACTACAGCAATAAAAATTCCTCCAGAATTGCTGCAACTGTCAGCAAACAATAACAGTATAAAACAAGTGGGAGTGTGTTTCTACTGTTTTATACTCCATTTGGCTGGAGGGCTGTTAAAAAAAGCACTACACCGTACTTTCTGTACTGCGATATGGAGGGTTATGGGCACAAAGTGAGATAAGATATTCAAAAGGATCATGTGTTAGGCAGCACAAACTAAGTGTGACACCTAAAAGTGACTTATACTTTAAATTAAAATGTAAACATGGGGAGCAGTAAAAGTAGTTGATTTGTTTTATAGCTGCTTGAATTTGCTATGATACCATGTTTAATACTATCCCATAACTTAATAGACCTGTTACATCATAACAATGATTGTAAGATGAGAATTTGAACTGTTGGGGTTATGCACATTAGTTTATATGTAACACAAAACACACTAGTTTCAAGAAAGTCCATCTGAAAGATGTGAGTGAAATACAAAAGTTGAAGATTGAAAACCACAGACCAGGGCTTCAGTCTTTCTTTGGCTTGAGGAATGGCCGTACTTAATGCAGTTCTTCAAAGAAAGCAACTCTTTTAGTTCATGCTTCATTTGGGAATAAATTGGTTAGTTATATTTTTAGATAGCTGTTTTAGTAGTCTTCAAAGTTGATTAGAACTTGTACCTGTTTAGTCTGACATTTAACCCACTTATAAGAAGTACGCCTACAAATTCAAATGGAAACATGTTAGCAGGTCTCTTAACATCTGCCAAGGCCTATTTGGACAGCTGTGTGTCAAAGTCAAATTATCCCAGGATATAAATCCTCTTCTGAAGCTCACACACATGTGCTGGATTCTGTCATGGCCTCTAGTCTTTGAAATGGCAGTAAGAAGCAAGAACCGAGACTTTTGTGCAACTTTAAGCCATAAAATCTAGCTGTGGAAATCCCAGAGGTGCTTTTTAAGTGGATGCAGGTCGATGTGAGGGGACTTGCCTTGTATGGTCACAAACAAGGTTCCTGCTCATTGTCTGTCAGAAGGGAAGCTGGGAGGGCTTTGTAGGGAAAATTCCCTGTCTGGTGGACAGATTTGGATATGCTCATGACATCTGTGGGGTGTAGGCCTGCATCTTGCAGATCATTTAATTTATTTTAGTGTTTGGTTATTGTGGGTTTTTCCAAAGGATGAATGAGTATATTATGCCTATACAATACAAATGGGCACAAAATTGCAATTTAAAAAAAAAAAAAAAATGAAATTAAACTATGAATATTGCTAGTCAACATTCTACAGGCGGCTGATCAGTCTACCACTAAACATAAACATTCTGCTTTATATATATATATATATAACAGCTTAATAATGCTATTATTCTACATCTAAATTGGTGGGAATCTTTTAAAGTCAAATTTCATTTTGTGGGTAAACAGGTTTTCCCTTCAGGAAGATGGGTCATTTTATCTCTTGCTCACCTCAAAAATCTTTGTAAATCTAGATTTAGTTGGTCAAAATCACATAATCATAGTAGAAATAATTTTATATCATGGTAACACTATGTGTCACAAAATTAATTTAATTTATTTTGTTGATAGAAACTCACTGAAAAAAGTCTCCTCTGCTCACCAAGGCTGCATTTATTTGGTTAAAAATGCAGTAAAAATTGCAATTTTGTGAAATACTGTATGATTACATTTTCTATCGTAACTTGTAACAAAATGTAATCCTGTGATACAAATCCAGTCATTAGTAAAACATTATATATTATGTATCATTTTTTATTATATTAATGTTGATAATAGTTGTGCTGCTTTAAATTTTTGGGGAAAGCGTGAAGGTGTTTATTTGAAATAAATCTTTTGTAACATTCTAACTGTCACTTGTAGTCAATTTAATAAATCTTTGCTGAATAGAAGTATTCATTATAAGTCTGTAAAATATTAGTCACATTCAAAACGGATGCAAAATAGCTGATATATTTGCAGTTTAATAATTTGTAAAATGCAGCTTTCTTATGTTTTTGGTCCTAACTGTGGGTCTTTTCTATGAGCTGTAGGTGTGGCTGATGGAGTAGGTGGCTGGCGTGACTATGGGGTCGATCCCTCTCAGTTCTCTGGGACGCTCATGAGGACGTGTGAGAGGCTGGTCAAAGAAGGGCGATTTGTGCCAAGCAACCCAGTGGGAATCCTCACCACCAGCTATTATGAGCTACTTCAGAACAAAGTACCACTATTAGGTGAGCACATTCATCTTTAGATTATGGATTATGTAGTGAATTGATTTCAAGCTATGTACAATGGAAGTACAATGCTGGAATTTCCAATTAAATGCAGTACAGAAAAAGCATTTGCATTTAAATATATTTTTTTCATTTATTTCTTAAATGTTTTTTCTGTTTTCTAAAGAGTAGAGAGATTGTAGAGATTAGGTCATGTGTTTAAAGCTGTTGGGATTGCAGTATTATGCTCTGGCTTCAATTAAGGTGCGGTCGCTCAATTTGGTGTTCCGTTCACTTCCATTAAAATGCTTGCGTAAACAACTGCGTCATGTTTTCACTGCAAAACAAAGTTCACTTGTGTATCAATTGAAAAACTAATTTTGCACGCTTAAAATCCCTCCCTTTAATCATTACATTTGCAACACGTCTAGTCCAAGTGTCCACACACTGTGATGTAACTCTAGCGTCAGACTATCTTTCCTGCTCAAGGTGTTCACGTGCAATGGTAGCTTACTTTACTCTGCATGCACAGACATGTGAGACCATACACGTGTGTGTGGAATGGATGTTATGTTCTGGGACAGAAAAGAGTAAAGTTTTATTTTTCCTGACTTGGGAGGGAAATGGTTTTTGGGAAGGGCCTTGGCTCATTTTTCTCAGGATGAGATCAAAGCCGTAACTAAAATATAATGGACAGAAATGAGTCATTGTACAGCGTGCCGCTCTCGAAAACACACTGTGGGCTGGATGAGTCACAAACAGAGTGTACTGGGTCACAAGATTGGATTTTGGTAAATCTGTACAGATTCAAAGCTAAACGGCAGTTTGTGTGATTTGGCCTGTTTAAAAGGATATAACATCCATAGGACCTTGCATTCAATATATATATATATATTTTTAATAGTGGAAAAGTGTTCTTTAGATTATTAGAAATGTTCTGCACATTAAGAAAATGACTCTTTAAAAACAGATCACTGAAAGGTTCTTTGGGGAATCCAGAATAGTTCTATGGCATTTCTGTGAAAACCACCTTTTGGAGTCAAAAAAAGTGTATAATTTGTTCGTGTTTAACCCTCCTATTGTGTTCTAGTCATTCTAACTCAGCAAGCATTTCCTTTTCCTGAAATGCTAGTTAATATTATCACATTGGACTAAATTGTATTAATTTTGCTCATACGGGGTATAACAACTGTAATATTTTTTTTTTCCCCACCTTGTTGTACTTGTAACAATTAGAACGACTGCATGAATTTTTTTCCCCCCCGATTTGCACAGGTTTGGTATTTCTTTTTGGTACTGATTGATCGTAGGCCTCATTAATCTAAACTAATGCACCTCAATTTTTGAGTGAACATTGCCAAAATGATCCACAAATAAAGCCTTTTTTATCACTCAAAAACAGAGATGCATAAGCTCAGATCAATGAGGTTTATGGTCAAGAATTTCCAAAATACAAATTCTGAAAGAAAACCAATGACAAAGACTTAATATAATAATATAGCATAAGAGATTTACAGGCAATTTTTGAACTAAAACACAAATGTTACAAAGTAGGAGGGGACAAAACAACCTAAAAAGTATGGTTTTGGGGAGGAAAATTGTGTATAACATGTGTAAGTAAAGTTACACTGGAAACACAGAATAAAGTACAAAGTAAATGATTTTCAGCAGAGCACAAGTGTAAAATACAACTAAAAATAAACAATTTGTAGGTTGATTCCTCTTAATAGTGAACATTGTGGCTCAGTAGGTCATTTTAGAAAGAAACGAACATACTTTGTTGTATTTATAATGTGACTAAGCTTCTACTTGTTGTCTTTAGGAAGCAGTACAGCCTGTATCGTTGTACTAGACAGGCAGAGTCACCGGCTACACACGGCAAACTTGGGCGACTCTGGCTTTCTGGTGGTTCGAGGTGGAGAGGTGGTCCACAGGTCTGATGAACAGCAGCACTACTTCAACACCCCTTTCCAGCTCTCTATTGCCCCTCCTGAGGCAGAGGGCTCCGTCCTCAGTGACAGGTGAGACCATTTGCTATGTTATGTGACTTTTTCCTCTCGCTTTCTGATTATGCAACAGCATTGTGTCCCCAAGCTAGACTCAAGCGAGGCGTAATCCGCTGGTTGTCAGTATGAGATGATTAGGTCCTCACTCTGAGAGCTTGGTTATTAACTCGACTGGATTATCAGTTCCTCCTGGTGAGAAATGAGTCACTCTGTGTGAACACAGCAGTGTCGACTCTGAAGTTTAGGATATGTAATGATCTCTTTGCTTCTATTTCAGATTAGAACAGCTTAAACTGTCAAAAGAAAAATTTTAAGCTGCAACTTACTGGCTTAACCACTTATAGTCATTAACTACTTTACTACCTCAATATTATTTAAAACAGTGATTTACTCTCTAGCTTTTTTGAGATGTCATGTTGGCGTTCTTTTAATTAATTGATCATTAATAATATTTTAGACTCATAATTCAGGGGTTGAATCATGCTTTTGATTTGATTTGCTATGATTGCTGAAACAAACAAAAAAAAAAAAACAAGTGCTATATTGGTAAATTTGAAACACAGTCCTGGAACAATGCAATTTGCATGATTATAAAGATTATGTGACTAAATTCACTCGCTGGTTTAGAGTTCAGCATGTTTTCTGCAACTTAACATCAACTGATCCTGTAATTTGTAACTTGTAATCCTTCATTCTTTAACCTGGAACATGAAATATGTGATTTAAACTTGAACTTGAATTCTCTCACACATTTGGTGCAGCATTTACTTTAAGACTCTTTAAAAAAAATTATAATAATAAATAAAAAACTATGATAATGAGCTGCTCATGTGTAAATGAACACAATGGCATGCTGTACTCTGAAACATACTTATTTAAATTGCAGGCTTCGCGTTTAATCATATTAAGCACTTCCGGATTTATTTTGAATAATCGTGCAGCCCTAAGTTACGCATTCACTAAAGGTTGCCAAAAAACACGTCTGATCGGTGTCTGGTAAACATGACCCTAAATCAGTTTATTACAGTGACTTTATCACAGTTAAGCAGTGTTGTTGGACTCTTCTCGCTCTGAGCTACATCCGGTCAGTTTAAATCTTGCCAATGGAGCTAATGGAGATGACCTTAGTATGGCCTCTGTAAATCCTGACATTAGTTGCTTTTTCTTTGACAGATGAGCTAATGGAAGGATTTCTTTGAGGCCGGATGTTCTTCAGTTTGTGGGTCTGAATCTTAAACCGTTTCAGCTTAGAGCTGTTTCCACTTTTTAATGTCTCAGAATTTTTTATTCCAAAAAAAGTATCATGTTTAAATCACATGGCCCGGGAATAGCCGGCCGGTCTGGCACAGACGGAGGGAAAGACAGCCAGTGTATTCGTAAAGTCAGTGTACATAGCGTCTGCTGCAGAATTCCTGGAACAGAACACAACACTTCACTGCTGATTCTGTGTGCTTTATACTGTAATGAGGATCAAGCTATAAGCTTCTTAGACTGAAACTGCTTTTATTCCTTATTGTGCTACTAAATATGTACAGAAAACAGCAGTGCCTACTGTATTTTAGAGCTCCAAACACATTTCAACAATGTATGGAGTACAACTCCTGAGAGTTAAATGTTCAATTTTTTCGCACGTCAGCTATCAAATCCAGAATATCACATTTCATGACTAAACTGTTGAAAGTTTACTTGCATTTCTAGGTAACAACTTTCTATTCTCTTGTTTCTCACAGCCCTGAGGCTGCCGATAGCTCGTCCTTCGATGTCCAGTTGGGTGACATCATACTCACAGCTACAGATGGTCTTTTTGACAACATGCCAGACTACATGATTTTACAAGAACTCAAAAAGCTCAAGGTACCGAACAACACTTCCCTCTGTCCACTTTTCTGTCCTCCAGTGGCACTAATACAAATTGTGTCCTCTGCTTTCAGAATACCAACTATGAAAGCATCCAGCAAACAGCCAAGAGCATTGCAGAACAGGCCCATGTTCTAGCATACGACCCCAATTACATGTCTCCATTTGCACAGTTTGCCTGCGATAATGGCTTGAATGTCAGAGGTGAGATATAGTCGTTTTAAAACAAGAAAGCCTTTTCCATGACTTACTTTCTCTTTACAGTTTTCTGTGAGATAATGGCCTTGCTAATAGCCATCATTGGTATTAAGAGTGTATGCATTTATTCTGACAACAAATTGATTACAATTCTTTGCTAAACGATGCAGTGCATGTACATTTATGTATTTGACATGCATTTACATTGCATTGAAAGCGTGCAATTAATCAGATCAATGCACTTGAAGGTTACTATCGTTAACTAAAACTGCAATTATAAAAAGTTACTTGAAATTAAATAACGATATGAGTTACACCTTACAATAATGTTTCATTTGGCCAACATTAGTTAGCCTAAATTAACAATAAAAAATACTTGCTGTAAAAAAGTTTTATTTATGGGCTGAGTTAACTAAAACTAATATATTGTATTTTTACTTAATAATGTTAAAGATGAACAAATACTGTTACAAATGTATTGCTCATTTTACAGTCTAATTACACAACTGACGCAGCTTTCAGTGGCACAAGTTTGTAAATGTTTAGAAAATCTTGAAAACGTTGACATTTGCCTGACAAAATTTCCTCTCCATTTTCTTCCAAAGGAGGAAAACCAGATGACATCACCGTTCTGCTGTCAATTGTAGCAGAGTACACAGACTAACGCTCACAAGGGCTGCAAAATGCTTCTCTTGTTGTCTTCCTCTCAGTCATTGGACTGGCGGCTGTTTCCTGCTGGCAGGATTGAGGGCTGTTTGAATTTTCTGTTTCTGGCAGGGACTTGGAGCCCACATCTGTTCCTTGGGTTCTTCAGCCTTACTAGACCGTACTTCAAATGATGTCGTCTGCCAGCTCAAGTCAAAGACCACCTTGATATGGACTGCAAACATTGAGTTGTGTTTGACAAGGGCTACAACTGGTGTTGAACACTTCTCCAGTAAGAATCACTAGTGTTTCTGTCAGCCAGAGATGAATTCGTTGGTAATGATAAGGTTGTGAGGCCAAAAATGGAGAAAGAATGAGCAAGAAAGGAATAACAATCTGATTAGGTACATGCGTCCCAAAAAAGAAAGTTTCCGTATCAAGAAGAACATGGAGGCGTCATGCAGTGAGAGTGTTTAACTTTGCAAAAGGCCAATGGGAGATATGCTCAAGTTACATGAGTCTTGAGATGGCGCGTTTTGCCTGTTTACTTTCCATTTAAAAAGACACCCGATCTGTAACCTCTGGTAAGCCATCGACTAAATGCCAGCTGAGATGTGAAGTTGATAGGCAACGAGTGACTACTACAAACTCTTCACTAGCTAATGGACCGTTTGTATTTTGGGAAGTATATTGGGAATTTAGTCGAGGCATAACTTTACAGTACTAGATTGATTATGAAGCTTAACAACATCGAAATACTGTCAAAGTTAACGATCAACCATAGAAATGCCTTTCCTTTGAGATATCAATTAGTGGAGGCAGAACAAGTTCTCATTAAGCAAAATCAGTTGGATGGGTGTTTTAAGCGATTCAAAGTACAGGGCAAATTACAGTCTGCTTGGAAAGAGACAAGAACCTTTTCCTTTAATATTTATTAATTTAAAACAGTGTTACTCCACCCATATGAGTTTTTAACATAATTACAGCAGTACAACAGACTGAAGGGACTGTGGGATGTGTTGTGAGGAAAAGCAGTCCCACTTAAACCACTTTTAAGAGGTTCACATGCTTGTGGAGTGTGTGTGTGTGTGTGTGTGTGTATGTGAGAGGAACGTTTACGATGTGTAGATATTTGGAAAACCGGCTGTATATTTATGACATGTATGCATTTGGAAAGTGTAGGCTATTACACATCAGATGTATATGAGAGTATATTTGATAATTGTGTGGATTATTCTGTTAAAATATTTTTCTTGCTTTTTTTTTTTTTTTTACATTTAATTTTTAAAATATCCCTCAAGGTGTTTACGCACAAGCTAATGCTAGCATCTGTGAATGCTTTCAGTGGGTATGTCATGGATCACATGATCTAATAAAGTTATTTTTTTATAACTTCTGTTGGTCAGTTTTTCACAAATTACTGTTTCTCTGTTTTAGAGTAGATATTAAATTGAAGAGCGTATATTATGTTCTGTGATAATGTCACATGCTGTAAATGGTTGTATTGTGAAATATTTCTTCAAAAGAAATATTAATATTTAAAAATCTTATATTTTTATATATATACACATGTATATATACAGTACAGGCCAAAAGTTTGGACACACCTTCTCATTCAATGTGTTTTCTTTATTTTCATGACCATTTAC
>JAUMHE010000318.1:645667-658605 GCA_032359235.1 Enteromius mattozi
TCTAATAAATGCAGCCTTGATGAGCAGAAGAAACATCTTTAAAAACCATTAAATATCTTACTGACCCCAAATTTTTCTGAGTTTCTGAAAACAAAAGTCAGAATTGTGAGATTAAAAAGAATAATTCTGTTACATAAACTCAGAATTCAGAATAAAAAAATTAAAAGAATTCTAAGAAAAAACATCTATATTTTTTCTCAGACCTGCAAGGACCAAACTTTGAAACATAAACTTGCAGTGACCTTTTTCATTTCTCATGATTATTTTTTTAAACAGGCTTCCATAATCCCCTATATGAAAATGTCATCAAAGCTGAATTTTCAGCATCATTACTCCAGTCTTCAGTGTCACATGATTCTTCAGAAATCAACCTAATATGCTGACTTTCAAGAAACAGTTCTTAATAACTGAAATAGAAATCTTTTGTTACATTTTAAATACCGTTACAGTCACTTTTGATCAATTTAATGCGTCTTCGCTGAATAGAACTATTTAAAAAAAATCTTCCTGACCCTAAAGTTTTGAATGCTAGTGTTTCGTGACATGTTTTCATTGCATGGTCTGTAATACAGTAAAATCAATCCCACATGGTTTTCCACTAAATGACAAGAAAGTATCATCCTGAATCATTTATGCATAGCAACTTACATCTTCCATCTTTCTTCCATGCAGCTTCTAAAGACGTTCTGTTGTCCACTTTCTCTGCCACCAGCGCCGTCAGAAGAGCTTCAGTCCGCGGCTGCAGCCTGAGATCAACAGCAGGACATTATCCAACAAGTATTTACACTCCGTACAGAAGTTAAAGTGTGTATTAGATCTTACTTGGCCCACGTCTTCAGCATGGTGGAGGGTGACGATAGTAAACATTTGGTGAACTGCTGAATCTTGGGATAAACCTGCAGAAATTCAGTCAGGAATGAGTTAATACATCACTTTCTGCAGCAACATCATGGATTATGAATATGGGATATTTCACTTTATGTATTTAAACTGCGGTTTAATGTTTTGGGTCAGTAAGTTGTTTTTTTGGTTTCTCTGACTGTATCACTTAAGCAAAGATGCATTAACTTGATCAAAAGTGCACTAAAGATATTTATAATGTTACAAAATATTCCAATTTATTCCAAAAAATTGCTGTTCATTTAAACTTTTTAATCCCCAAAAATACATTGTATCTCAGCTTCCAAAGAATATGAAGCAGCACAACTGTTTTGAACATCACTAATAATCAGAAATGTTCGTTGATCATTAAAACAACATAGAGTGATTTCTGAAGGACACTGAAGACTGGAGTAATGATGCTGAAAATTCATCTCACAGGAATAAATTACATTTCAAAACAATTTTCAAATAGAAAACTCTTCTTTTTTTTTTTAACTAAAAATATTTCCTAATGTTAGTAATTTTACTGTATTTTTGATCAAATAAATGCAGCCTTGGTGAGCAGAAGAGATTTATTAAGAGTAATAAATTATTTATTTTGAAAGCAGCCACTCAGTCATCATTACCTTAATTATGGTCATTACATAGTTTGTTTTAGATAATGATCACATTTGCCATGGTTTAAAACTGGTAGAGCAAATAACTGACATTTCCATCTTGTTTTGGTTTGACACCAACATTCACACACACACACACACACACACACTCATAAATGTCACCTGGCCCTCAAGGAAAAACTTTGCAAACTGTTTGTAACGCTCAAGGCCCTCTGGGTAATCCATCTCAATGGCAGGAAGCTTCCAACTGACTCGGTCTGCGGAGAGAGGCACACCCACGTTCAGATTTACACCCACATCATGTGACTGTAATCACACACACACCGCGGCACTAAAAACCTCTGGCTGAGGACAGGAAGACAGACAACTGCTCTTACAGAAGGTGCTCTGCTGGAGACACTTCACTCGGCCGCTCAGTGGGCAGTACCAGGGGGCGGGGCTTTCCTCTGGAGCGCTGAAGTGACAGTATTGTGGGAGGAGTTTCGGAATCCATTCAGCCTGAACGGCACAAACACCTGCAAAAAACAAAATGGAGAAACATTTGTGGAGAAACGTATTATTTAAATAGAGCTGTCGCTTATTTTACAAGCGTTTATCAAAATCAAAAATTCTAAAATATATTAATATACACATATATATATGTATGGCTGCATGATTATGACAAAAATCCTAATTGTCAATTATTCCCTTGAAATAGGAATAACTGCGATTATTAACTACGATCATCACAATTTACTCTGAATGATGTTTATACCATCGCTTGAAGCAACTGCATATCTTATGTGAACAAAAACCGTTTATTTTGGATGTGATTAATCGTGACTAATCATTTGACAGCACTAATTGTTTTATGTCATTTCTATTGTAAGTGTAACACAAAGACACCTCAAGTCATTTATTTACACAGAACATGTATTCATACGATAAAATGCATGATTCAGTTGTTAACCAATATTGGACTGGGTAAAATATTTGACATTTTCCAGTTGTATTTTTTGATCCACTATGCGAGTCCATTTCTGATTGAAAGCCTAAATATTATAGTAATTAAACTATTGACACAAAATAAATGAATACGCTTAAATTATTATTAACTTACCTAATTATTAAGCGAATATTATGCACATTATTCTTACAAGAAATACAACATTTCAAATTTTCCACAATTTTTATCTTTTATATTTCTAAATATATTTATATTTTTGAGACACAAAACCGTATTTATAAAAAGTGACTCTACAGGGCTTTGTCTAGATTTCACATGCACTGATTTCATATATAAACACACACACCTCTCATGTACATCTTGGTGGTCTCCATGATTTCCTGATAAACCACAAACTCTGGAAGTGTCTTGTGAAGGGCAGATGATGGGTGAATGAACACTGGATCATCCAGCAGAGGAGTCTGTAACACACACACACACACACATTTAAATCTCTATGACTTCTGTGAGATTCAACATCAAAAATCAGAAGCAATCTTCCAGGCACCTTGTAGCCGTTCCTCCATTTGGGGTCGAGCAGCTCCTCTGCTTGCACTCGTCTGGCGATGTGATCTCCTAAACCTGCCGCTACGATCTGCCGTAAACACAGCACCTGAGACTCTGTCGGAGGAGCCATCTTATTATCCATGTACACGCCAGCGTCAGAGCACACGGCATTCACTGACACAGACAGAGAGAGAGAAACGGTTCAATCATATACAGGCAGGCACTAAATAATCACTGAACAGAAAAAGCATGTGTATCTTCACGTACCTGCATTGGTCAACTGTCCGCGTAGTCTTCGTATTTCCAGCATGGCTTTATACCGAAGCCCGTTTTCCTCACAGAACTGCTGAGGGCAACCCGCAAATTCACAAGCACCAACAGCCCCTAAATAACCATCAACATCCCAACATTTACACAAATACACAAGCTAATGACAGAGAAGATTTGAATGACGATACGGTTTTTTTTTTGTTTGTTTGGCTGATAAGAGTCAGATGCAGGACTTTTATTTTGCCTTCTCTACAGTCTCTGTTCAACAGCTCTGTGTAATAATAGAAAGGCAATTGCTTTAATGCTTTCATTACAATTACATTTTATTTAGTGCCAGCTAACGATTAATCGTGACTAATCAAATCCAAAATAAAAGTCTGTTTACGTTATAAATGCTGTGCATATTTATATATTTATAAATACATATAGAGAATATATTTTAAAAAATATATTTACATGTATGTACATATATATATATTTATATTCACATAATTTATGTTATAAATAAATATATTTAATATACAAGCATAACATTTTTCTTAAATATATGCCAAGTACACCCAGTTTCATTTTGGATGCATTTGACAGCACTAATTTGCTTCTTAATTTTTAATGCAAAATAAAATTATATATATATATATATATATATATAAACTTGAATTTTTTAAAATGTTTTCTTGTTTTAAATGTTTTTTTATTTTAGAACATTAAAACATTTAAAAATGTTACTTAAAATAACTTAGTTATTATTAAGAACTAGTTAAAAAAATGTATAGTTAAAAAAATGTATAGTAACAATGTATATTTATTATAAACTTAATAATTTCAGCTATTAAGTGTGTTAAATTAACTAAAACTGAAATCCAAATGATTAAAAAAAAACTATACAGACATAATTTGAAAAAAAAAAAAAAATACAAATACAAAAACACAGCAAAATTGACAAAACTTAAATGAAAATAAAAAATAAAACGTAAAAATATTTTTAAAAAACCACAGATACTAAAATTGCACTGCAGCTGACTGAAATTAATAATTTCACGCTAAAGTACTAAAATTACTAAAGCTAAAATGAAAATGTATTATAAATATAAAAATAATAATTAAAGAAAAGACAAAGTACACAACATTACTAAGATTTAAACTAAAATTTAAAACTGATAACAAAATAAATAAATAAGCTAATTCAAATTATGAATAAATACTTTAACAGTATATAAATTATACTAAAATAACACTGGTTTCAGACAATATAGATCCTAATGAGTTTTCACACTAGACCTGAATGTCTGAACATCTGACATCAACATTCAAAATCGAAATCAAACTCATACCCAGCAGAACCATCAGATCTCCCAGCAGAAGCGACTGTCCCTGACCAGCCCATAACCTCCTCATCTGAACACTTCTGGCTTTCTTCCCCGCCATCTTAGTGCTCTCCTCCTCGCTGCCCGCAGGCCTGAGAAAGACAGGAAGACAGAGACAGAGTGAGCGCTGCAGTTTGCTAATGTTTCTTCTGAAGTGCATGAATGTGAATGACCTGTCGTAATCCTCAAAGATCTCTCTGACGGTCATGGCAGCCACTATAGTGATGATATACGGCATACAGCCCTGCTGACGGCCCAGCGCTAGAATCTTAGCGTACCGTGGTGCTACGGGGAACGCAGCCATTGCGCGGCCCAAAGGAGTTATGGGACACGACAAACGCGCCCTCTCCATCTCACCCAAACTACAACAGAGAGAGAAACAGGTTAAAGAACGAACCAATGAAAAAGACCAAAAACTAAAGCTACAACAAGACCAAATGATGATCTGGCTGGATTTAACAACTTTGTGAAATACTTTGCAACGATCACAATTTGAATAGGTACAAAGCACTAAATTGAAATTATTTTACATATGACTGTCTTTGTTTTGTTGAAAATTGTTTTTTATTATTGTATGAGACCTACAGTTCATATTCACATGTGGTTATGAACACATTAAACAAATACAAAATAAATAAATTTTATAATTATATTACATTATACAGTATAAACAAACAATAGGAATAATATGTAATACTATGAAAATATGTGCACATTTAATGACAATTTATCATGTACATATTTTACATTTTATATACTGTATTTACAGCTACGATGACATGCAACAAATTTACATTTCAGGACTTTGGTTGGGACTAAACCTGGGTTATTATGGTAGTTAAAATGACAAATAAAACTAAACCATTAAAAAAAAAAAAAAAAACACTTTCGATACATAAATATTAGCATAAATGTAAAATATTATAATAATAATAATAAAAAAAAAAACACTTTCGATACATAAATATTAGCATAAATTTAAAATATTATAATAATAATAAAAATAAAAAAATCTAATTTTTTTTTATTTAGTTTAACTAATAAAACCTAAAATTATTGATAAAAACTAAAAAGAGTGATGGATGAATAAAAGAGAGGAGAAATGGGGCATACCGTCCGTGTCGGGGCGGTTCCTCCAGCGCTCCCAGAGAGATCAGGAGCTGTTCGGCAGAGATCAGAGCCTCGGATGAGGGAGGAGTCGGGAACGGGAAATTCACAACCTAAACACACACAATAAAATAAATAAATAAGACCAAACCCAAACCCAAACCCGTCATGCCCAGATGTAATCATTCTTGTGTGATTATCACAAAACTGAAGAAACCTTTTCAATGTTGAGATCTTTCATCTGAAGGACGAGGTCATCGACGGGACGCCTCATGATTTCAGCCTCCGAAAACAAACTGAAATCTCCGAACACAGCAGACGAGTAGAGCCTATGAACACATTCACAAATATTATTCTCGTTCAGATTCCCTTCAAAATACAACGACGGTCAGATTCTGACCTATAGCAGTGACCCGGCTCCGTTCTGCCCGCCCTTCCTGCCCTCTGATTGGCTGAAGCCTGTGAGATCCAGGTGACCTTAAAGGAGGAGACGCCTGTGACTCTGTCATAAAACCTCTTCTTCACACGACCGCAGTCCACCACATACTTGATGCCGGGGATTGTCAGAGACGTCTCGGCTACGTTAGTCGCGACAACACACAGACGAGCTCCAGCAGGAGGAGGACGGAAAACCTGAACACACACAGCACATCTAAACCAGCTCAATACTACAATAACTGTCACAAATGCTTTCATTTTTACAGGTCTGAGGGTTGAGGACAATCTAAATTAAGTATACATTTCTAACATTTTTCTTTTCATTAATGATTTGTGTAAAACACTTATTGGACAGTTGCTCTGTTAAAGTAAGGCACATACCTTTGCCTGCTGCTCAGGCGCCAACAGAGAGTAGAGAGGAAGCACATACAGTGGGATGGACGAGTCTGCCTTCTCCTCTGAACACACACACACACACATATTAACACACATCCAGTCAGGCACAGATGAAACACTTTCTGTGAGTCTCTCACCGTGATCAGCGTCCGGATGATCTCCCAGCTCCAGATCCAGGTCTGAACCCTCATTATCATCATCATCATCAATGCCAGCCTGACGATCCTCATCACCCTCATCCACAGGCAGAGCAGAGTAACTGTCCAGATTAATCTTCGGGAGCGACTGAGACAGAGATCGTAACTGTGTTTAGTATACAGAACACTTCTGCATACTGTTTTAACAAGTAGCATGTGAATAATATGTAAAGATGTTTCAACTAGTAGTATGCTACACCACTTCATTTTCACTCATTTTAAATGAGCTAAATATTCTTACAGCATTTATTAATGCTAATGTTAGATAAACAATGAACAATGTTAGTTCACAGTGCATTAACTAACAGTAACAGATCCTTTACAGATACCAGAACCTTGAAAAATGCCATCATTTACTCACCCTCGTGTATTTCCAAACCTGGATGAATTTCTCTGTTCTGTCAAACACAAAGGAAGATATTTTGAAGAAAGTTTGTAACCAGGCTGTTTTGGGTCACCATTGACTTCCATAGTAGAAAAAAAATGAATAATGGTAAACAGCCTGGTTACAGACTTTCTTCAAAATATCTTTTTCTTTTGTGTTCGGCAGAACAAAGAAATTCATCCAGGTTTGGAACTACTCGAGGGTGAGTAAATGATGACAGAATTTTCATTTTTGACTATTTCTTTAACAATTAACACTTATTAAAGTGTAAAGTGCTGGCAATCTATCAGTTCAGATCAACCAGAGAGAGAAAAGAGACACATATGACAGGCCAACAAATACCACAAACACAGCTAACAGAGAACCTCTCTAAAGGTCATAACCTTTATAAACCTTCTTAGAATAAATGTTTGTTAGCTGGGGTGACAGTCATCATACCACATTCTTCTTTTTCTTTGCTCTTTTTGACGTCTTCAGATCTTCTTCAGTATCCACTGAATCTGAAAGAACACACACTTCAGTTTTTAACACTGGAACGGCTGCTTAACCTTGATTTTTTTTTTCAGTTAAGCAGTGTGAGATGTGTCTGTGTACCTGTGCGCTCTCGGTTGGGTCTATAAGGGAAAGCCTTCCTTAGTCTGCGACACACAGAATGAACCTCCGCTTGACCGGTCAGAAACACCAGAATGCCACCTATCACAACACACGTGTTCAGATCCCTGCACGCACGCGTCTATGCATATCATTTATCTTTGTGTGTTTAACCAACCTGGCGGCAGCATGCGGTGAATCTTGCAGATCTTACGGAAAGCTTCTCCAGTGTAGTCATCCATTGGTGTGCGTTTATTAAAATGAACCGTGACTGCAAACTGACGGGCTTCCACCTGTATACACACATATACAGTGTCTTATCAACACGACTTTTCTTGATCATAACAGAAGTTGTTTGCATATAGAAGTGTCTTAAACACAGAACGTTCCTCTAATATTAGTACTTGGTTCCTGATTTGGTTTGTTGGGAATTCCGTAATAACGTTGCAAAAAGTTTGTTTACAAGCATAAAATCACATTCCCAGAATTTTTTTTTTTTGGTGACGACCTGAAAACAACTTGCACAGAACATTCCCCATTGGTTATTTTTATATATTGGTTGATTTTTATTTTTTAACTAAACTTCCAATTAAGAAAGTAACAGATGATTTTGTTTGATGACCAACAGAACATTTTATAATGTTTAAATGATTCATTTATCATGATCAGGTGTATCTGATCACACCTGACACCTTAATTTATTACAGTTTTGATTATACATTCAGAAAAAGAGATACGATTTGATAGGATTCTATAATTGAAAGAATTATATGGTTGTATTAAATTATTGCAATGAATTATTTATTATTACACTTTATGAAAAGAATTAATTAGACAAGCTTTTTGGTTGCTCAAAATGTAACATATGGGATCCAGGAAACTTAAAATGAAAAACTCAGAATGAGTAATAAATTTGGGAAAAATGAAACAGATTGCACAGGTCCCTAAAAATTACATTTTTGTATTTTAAGTATATTGTGGTTAAACTGATTATTTTCAATAATTAGGCATGTTTTTTGATTACTAAAATGACATTCAACAATTAATGAATCCAGAAATATTCAAATAGAAAAAACAGGATCCAGAAAAAAAGAAGAATATTTGATTTAGAAAAAAAAAAAAGGGAATAATTCATAGGGCCCAAAAAAGTATATATTTTTTTTTTTACTTTTAAATCAATTGTTATTTAATTGTATAAGTTTCATGATTTCAGTTATGCTTCTGACTACTAAAATGTAAATATTAAACATTTTTAACTGGAAAAAAAAAACTACATTTGGGGGAAAATACATAAAAAATACAGATTGCAGAGGTTACAGAGGTGAAATAACAACAATGTAGACAAACCTTGATAACCGGTGGAGGAGTTCGGAAGAGTTTCTTGTTCTCAGTGAAGTCCTCCACACGTAGTGTTGCCGACATGATGATCAGCTTCATGGGTAAGCCTTTCTGTGGATCACAGATCACATTATAAACATGCCAAGCACACGGCTTTAACCTGGCCATCAAGCATGTTCATGTGTCTTACCTTGTTGCGGAGAGGGACGATGCGTGACAAGAGGCCGATTAGGATATCAGTGTAGACGCTGCGCTCATGAGCTTCATCTATGATGATCACGCTGTATTTCTGCAGCAGGAAATCCTGCAAAAACATGCATCATGACAAGCAGCAATATACTAATGGCTTACTAACTATATGGTACATACAGTGGTGGCCAAAATTATTAGAACACCAGTATATTCAGCAACTAAAATTGGTTTTAACTCTTTTATTTCTATCTTTTGCTGTAATGTGTCAGTAGGAAATATCAGTTTACATTTCCAAACATTCATTTCACCATTAATTGTAATAATCCAGTGAGGTTTTGTGCTCCACATAGAGATCTGATGTCATCATCACACTGTCTGTCTGGAATGACATGAAGAAACAGAACAAACTGAGACGGACTAAATCCAGAAGAACTGTGGAGACGTCTACAAGATGCTTCAAGAAACCTACCTGCAAAGCTACAGCACTATTAAATGTTTTAGGCACTTGTGTAAAAATGCAGTAAAATGAGGATGCTGGCAAAAATAATGTCATAAATAGATTTTCTTTATCAATTAACTACTATTAACTGTTTTGGTGTGAGCATCTTTTTGCCCTCTGAGCATAGTTTTTCAAGAAGCTTTGCAGGTAGGTTGAAGCATCTTTGAGACGTTGCCAGTTCTTCTGGATTTAGTGTGTCTCAGTTTGTTCTGTTTATTCAATCCAGACAGACTGGATGATGATCAGATCAGATCTCTGTGTGGAGCAAACAAAAATCTCACTTATTACTATTAAATGGCAAAAATGAATGTTAGGAAATGTAAACTGATATTCCTCTCTGACACACTGCAGAAAAAGACTGAAAAATACTAGTGTTCTAATAATCTTGGCCACCGCTGAATAATACAGAGGTTTTTGCTATATTACTGGATAAACACAGGGTTAGCTCAAACATACACAACAAGGGTTGGCACGTGCTTATTCTTATGTGCAGTGCGTGACCTCTGACCCTTGGTGGATATATCATGTGTTCAATATCTTTGTTTACAAAATGTTTACAAAATCTTTGAAGAACATCCAGGAATGTCCTTGATGCAAAAAAAGCTTTCTTTGGGAGTGTGTAAACTTTGGTCATTTAAATATAATATAGTACAGTATTATGTAGCATGTAATACATGGTGCATGTTTGTGCATACGTGTTACCTTCTGAATTTCTTTCAACAGGACACCGTCTGTCATAAATTTGATCTTTGTGTTTTCTGTCACATTCCCCTCGTACCTGATCTGATAAGACACCACCCTAAACACACACACACACACTTTTTCAGTTTACTTCAGTTTGGCATTAAAGCTGCTATGCAAGATGCAGGATGTTTGTTAAAGGTCTAAAATAACTGCTGTCATGCACATCAGGACAGAAGGATTAACAGAGCAGGTTAAAGACTACAAGAAATACATTTTAAGACTTAAAAAACCCTGTATGGCTATACGGATGAATCAAAGGGTGCTGTTTCCACACACAAAAAAAGTGAAACTGGACAATTGTTTTCAACACTGATAACTAGAAATGTTTCTTGAGCTACACATCAGCATCTTAGAATAATCTCTGAAGGATCATGTGAAGACTGGAGTAATGATGCTGAAAACTCAGCTTTGTGTCACAGTAATAAATATATTCTGATAGAAAACATTCATTTAATAAATTTCACAATATTACTTTTTTTCTGTATTTTTGATCAAATAAATGACTTGTGCTAAGACTAAAAAATGCATTTGATTAGATAAGTGTATACATAAACATGGACTTGTAAATTTGTGTTGAATTACATATGTGCCAAATCGGAATATTTGCAATTTAACTTTAGATTAATAAGGAATTGCGATAATAATGGTGATTATTAATAGAAATAGCGGTAACACTTTATAGAAATGACACACTACGCATCTTTAGTTAAGCATTAGTAGATAGTCAGTTCATATTTTATACAGCATTGTTCCCACATTAATAGGCATTAGTAAGCAGTTTATAAATGCAGCTACAAATGTGTTGTTCTTGAGCATATCTATATCGTTTAATAATTGTATTTTCATACTTTATGAACAATGAATTCATCATTTCTAAATTATGTTATTTACAAACCAGTTATTTAGGAGATGTCAGTGGTTCATAAGATCGTTTAGAGAGTGAATGATTAATAAACTATTGAATGTACATCTATAAACCTTATTATTTAGACACATGATAATAGTTGCTCAGTGTGTCAATAAATGCTTTATTAACACATTTTCCTGATGTTATTCATGATTAAGTCAGGCTGCCAGCAATAAGCTAATCTAAGCTGTTTGGCACAGTGATTTTAATATTTTTGATACTGTTATTTCGAGCCTAACAACATTTTTAACTGAGCTAACATCACTATATGTGACCCAGGAAAACAAAACCAGTCATAAGGGGCAATTTGAGATTTATAAATAAGCTTTCCATTGATGTATGGTTTGTTAGGATTGGGCAATATTTGTTCAAATGAAGTTCTTAGCAATGCATATTACTAATAAAAAATCAGTTTTAAAATATAATGGTAGAAATGTACTAAATATCTTCATGGAACATGATCTTTACTCAATATACTAATTTGACCTATACAATGTATTTTTGGCTATTGCTACAAATATACTCTAGTGAATTAAGACTGCTTTTCTAGTCACATATAGTCACACATGGCTTATTTCTTCACTGCACAGATGTCATACCCTCTGGGTAAATTCATTTCTGTGGCAACACGATGAGACATGCTGATCGCCGCCACTCTCCTGGGCTCCGTCACACCAATAATGCCACCAGAGCTGAGAAACAGAAACAGACAATGAGAGGCAGACAGCACAGATCACACACAGGCTACGGCTCATAAGTTATGACGCTACCTGGCGTATCCTGCCTCATACAGGAACTGAGGCACCTGTGTGGTTTTCCCACTGCCCGTCTCTCCACACAACACCACACACTCTTTTTCCTTCACCACCTCCATGATGACCTGCTCCTCTGCCAGGATTGGCAACCTCAGACGAGCCTCCTGCAATTCACAAGAATCCAAAACCAAGAGACAAATGTAAGTAAAAAGTCAAATTGGTCACTTTATTAGGAACGGCAAAATCAGAGCTTACACTTCAGAACTGAATCTATCTGAATCAATCCAAAATCATTCAAATCTAAGTGAAAACATGATAACATAGCCTTTATGTATAATAGGTAATCGTAATGTCTGTGTGCATCATATCTCTTTATAAATGATCAAAAACTAAACGCAATATTTTAATATTTGTAGATTCCATTCTCATTATTATGTGTTTTAACACAATATGCTTTCTAGGGTTTAAAAAAAAAAGTATTATAATGCATTCAAACTGTAGTTACAGTTATTCATGAGATCATATAATGCATTATAAAGTGCGTTTCAAAGCATAATTATAATAAATTAATACTTCAACTAAAGTAATCATATTTACTCTTTCATCTGTCTATCAGTTTATAAATCATCATCATTATCTACATTTATGTGATGTTCCCCTGTGGTCAAAACCAGGAATATAATAAACTAGATAAAAAAGTTTGTCTAGACAAACTTTAAGTTGGCTTGAGAAAGCCGGAGCTGAAAGTTGGAAAAAGTTTG
>JAUMHE010000318.1:696135-712475 GCA_032359235.1 Enteromius mattozi
AACCATTTATATGTGTGACCCTGGACCAACAAACCAGTCATATGGGTCAAAAGTAAGATTTACACATCATCTAAAAGCTTTCCATTGATGTATGGTTTGTTAGGACAGGACAATATTTGGCTGAGATACAACTATTTGAATATCTGGAATCTGAGGGTGCAAAAAAAAAAAAAAAAAATTTCTAAATACTGAGAAAATTGCCTTTAAAGTCATCCAGATGAAGTTCTGGTATATTTACGGTAAGAAATTTACTAAATATCTTTATGGAACATGATCTTTGCTTAATATCCTAACGGTTTTTAGCATAATAGAAAAATCATTAATTTTGACCCATGTATTGTTGATGTCACTTATGACTGGTTTTGTATATATATATATATATATAGCCATTAAAGCAAAATTTATTAAAAGTTAAAATTATGCAGAAAATGTGAAGCCGTTTTTACAAAGCATTTAATCATAAAATATTTAATAAAATGACATAAATATAAATTACATTATATATGTAATGGCATGTATATGAATGAGATTTCTTGCTTGCATAGAATGATCATTAATGTCTATTCTGATGCTATTACAGCAAAAACGATGCCAACCAAATAATAAGACATTCTTAAATGGATCTTTTTCACTCAAACTGCAATGCTGACAATATATTATTTCGCAAAACAAAACATTTGCTAAACAATAAAAACAGATGCAAATTCAGAAGTGCCCTCAGACTTTTCGACCCCACTTGTTGTTTTTAAAAACAACGAGGCTGGTAACGGTTGGCAAGGGCACGCTCTCGCACACATACAGCACTCGGACGTCTCTCCCATTGAGCCAACCGAGAGGACAAAGAGAGGAAAGCTTTGACAGTTTGGAGACTGAGATATGAGCGTGATGGGGATCGCAGCATGGCAAACATCAACAATAACATTCAAATTCACATAAACACAACAATGAACCTCTAATGCGGCCTGTGGGAATCACATTCAATTCTACTAGAGAATACGCGCCCCAGATGTGCGTCAGTTCAGCTTTCCTTCTCACACGGACGAGATCTGCTGCTCTTCGGTATGTATTACCGCTACAGTAGGAAGTGAGAGCTACCTAAATGTCCCTCGAGGACTTTGTAAGTTTCAGGGTTTTATGACCTCACTCTGGTCTCAGATAAATGTCCTGCACACCGCTGACCCGGCTTTCCCTGCCAATCGGCCTGACACATTACAGGAAGGCCATATTGTTCTACACAAGCTGCTTCCCCCTTTCATGATGGTGCGAGAACGATCGCAGAGAGCCCTGTGAGAGAATGAGAGCGAAGCTATCACGGTGAGAAAGTGAGTGTGAAAATCAAACATAAATATCAGTCAGGCCGTGAGGACACAATGGGTCATTTGTCAAGCTTACGGCAGGATTTTGGGAACCTTCACCGGCATCATGAATGGGAGCGGGAAATACTAAACTGCTGACTTGCACTTCCACGAGGCATCCAAAAGTTTACCTCAGTCTTCTTGGGAAAAGATAAGGTAGAGAAAAACTTGAAGGGTGTGTTTGTCCTTTTCTGATAATGCCAAACAAAAAAAGAATTCAAGTATTTGTGGAGGTACCAGTGAAAAGAACAAGCATCAAACTTCCTCCAATTCATTCACATAAACATTCAGGTTCGATGGAGCAATTTCCTAAAATTAAGTTTTAAACAATCAAGTTTCAAGTAGTCTTGGGTTCCTCAGCAACAGTAATGGGAATAGTTCAAAAAGCAGGTTATATGGTATTTCAAAAAAAATCGTATTTACAGTTTGTAATGTAGGTGTCCTTCAATGCAAACAGTCTGCAAAGTTGTTAATGAATAAGGGCACGATAAAGAAAGATATTAGCTGTGTCTCATTTAGAAGGCTGCGCCCTCCGGAGGGTGCATTCGAAGGATGCATACGTCATTGAGGATGTTTCATTTCAGAAAAGCAAGTAGGACACTCCGAATGCAACCTTCGAATGCGTCCTTCTTTGAGGACACTTCATACAGATTCAACCTCTGGAGGGCACAGCCTTCTAAATGAGACACAGCTAATATTAGCTGAATGAGAGTTGACAGCGATAGAGAGGAGAAAAATTTCTAGAGAATAAAGACTTAAATTTAGGGTTGTTCCACGAAGAAAGATAATTTACAGTCATTTAAAGTTTTTTTAAAAATATATATATATTTTTAGAAAAAGTCTCTTATGCTCACCAAGGCTGCATTTATTTGATCAAAAATACAGTAAAATCAATAATATTGTGAAATATTATTACAATTGCAAAAAACTGTTTTGTATTTCAATATGTTTTAAAATTAAATTTCTTTCTTTGCTCAAAGCTGAATTTTCAGCATCATTACTCTAGTCTTCAGAGTCACACGATCCTTCAGAAATCATGCTAAAATGCTGATTTTTGATTATTATCAATGTTAAAAGTAGTTGAGCTGCTTCATATTTTTGAGAAAACTGTGATACATTTTATTTTACAGAATTCTATAAGTACAAAGTTCAAAAGAACAGCATTTGTTTGAAAAAGAAATCATTTGTAAGATTATAAAAGTCTTTACTGTCACTTATAAAACTATCACTAAATAAAACGATTCCTTTCTTTAAAAAAAAAACACAGTTGCATATGACCTTAAAAGACATGGGGATATAATGCATAAGCTGTATAGAGAATAGGTTTATAGTGTTTATGTTTGAAAAATTATATTGAGTTCTTATTTTTTTGCTGAACTCTCCCTTTAAAACAACAAAACGGCATTAATAAACACAGCAATGTGGGAATGTGGAGCAAAATTTGTTTTGAAATTACCTGCAGGAAGAGAAAAATGGCATCTAAGGAGCAGGGGAATAACAGGAACTACTAAAAATACAAGCATTCAGTGTCCAAAGTCATGTCTAAAAATGGACCAGCATAGGCAGTGAAGTCCTGTGATTTTCTGAGCCCTCAAAGAAGTGCAGTGGATCAAGAGTGAAAATCTTGGGTTTTTCCATGTAAACTATTTCTATTTGGCATCATTACATCAAACCGAAAACCCCACATTTGTAGAGCAAAGAAAACGGTGGTGGGGACGGTTTAACTGATCTTTTCTTCTGACTTCGATGGACGTTCATGCAGTGATTGCAGGATGTGGCCTAGATTCCATCGGTCTTATCTAAAACTGACCATTTTCAGTAATGAGTCGATGTTTACAAGCAAGAACACACACACATAAAAGACGTTGACAGAAGTCAATTTGTATGACTAATCAGAAAGGCCTAAACTCAAGACATAAATGAGTGGAGTTCAGTAACTACTGGGCTTTTTTTGTTGTTCATACTAGTGAAAGTCATGGATCAGCAGGTGTCTGAGGGATTAACAGTAGTTTAGGTTAGTGAATGCACTAAGGACACATTGTCTCACTACTGTCTCGTTACGACTCCTTTGTCATGGAAAATCTAATAACGTGCAACATGCCGAGCTACAGGCAAAGGCACAATGACTATATATCACATTTTTCTTCTATAAACAGACTAAAGACTAAAATAACTAGTAATAAGGTAACTACTATAGTTAACCAAGTTACATGTTGCAGACTTAAATTACAGCCATGATACAATTCTGAAACAGTATTAATTACACTACAGGTTTTAACACAAACTAGCTCACTACAACCCTACATGGCAGTATCTTTATATTAATTATATTACTAATAAATTGTATAATTTATTATTTAGAATTTTTTTAATCAGATAAGTATTTTTTAACTGACCTAAACAAAAAGGATACAAATTAAGGTGAATTTGCACTACATAAATAAATATAAATATATATTAAATAAAAATGTGTGTATATATATATATATATATATATAAAATAACAAATAGAATTGGAAAAACAAATTTTAAAAATCCTAAAAAAATAAAGTGCTTTTTTTTTTTATATGAAGCAGCTCAACTGTTTTCAACACTGATAATAATCAGAAATGTTTCTTGAACATCAAATCATATTAGAATGATTTCTGAAGCATCATGTGATGCTGAAGACTGGAGTAATGATGCTGAAAATTCAGCTTTGCATCACAGAAATAAATTATATTTTATCATATATTCACATAGTAAGAAGTTATTTAAAATTGTAATATATTTCAGAATATTACTAATTTTACTGATTTTTTTTTTTAATCAAATGAACACAACCTTGGTAAGCACAATTTCTTTCAAAAAACCTTAAAATCTTACCTACCCCAAAATGTTTGTAGGTATAAAATTTATGCACCTAAACAATACCTCAAAGCGCTCACAGTTGTGTTTTGTGCTTTCCGTTTACAAACTGAAGGACAAGTAATAAAGTAATAATGAAACCGAAAGTTTTATGTCAAACAGAGGCGGAGTATGATTTTAACACTGGCAAAATAAACGTCCACCACTTGCTACCATTACCATAATTGTGCTCAAAACGGCAGCAGAAACGCTGAACAAGCTCCAGTGCTCATGTTGATCTGTGCAAGCTTCCTGTGGGACTACAGATAACGTCCCAAAGAAGTGGAGCCAGATACACGCCACATAATCACCGTCCTACTTAACCTGCAGAGCACATCAGCAGGAAGACACGAAGCGTGCAGGTTGACACACACCTGACCCCGCTTCAGACACAATCCAGGGGGTGAGACATTCTCTCTGTGTTAAAGGGAAACATCTGCAGACTTCACAAGGAGAACACCATTGTCCATGAAGAACTGCTCACTAAAGAACATACAGTGCATATCTTTTTCTATACTTGTGTCCACCCCAGACTGCCAGGAATGTCACGATGCATGAATGCATGAACGCATGAACGCATGTACACACCCAACAGTACAGTAACAAAAATAACATCTGTTATTAGTCAGATCCTTACCCTTCTCTTGAGACGGTCTCTCTCTTTCAGCGTAAGCGTGTCAGCTTTGGCAATCACAGGAACGATGTTGACCTTGCTGTGGATTGCCTTCATAAACTCAACATCCAGAGGCTTCAGGCTGGAAAGAACCAAGCACACAGAAGCACAAATCACAAATCAAGTTTGGGGTTCAGAAAAGATGCATTAAATTACTCAAAAATTAAATCTAACAGACATTTCTAATGTTCTATATCAAATAAATGCTGTTCTTTGCTCTAACTATATTTAAAAAACAATTAAACAATTTATGTACATGACCATTTAAACGTTTGAATCAGTAAGCCTTATTTATATTTTCATTCATCAAGGATGCATCAAATTGTTTAAAAGTGACAGTAAAGACATTTATAATGTAGGAAAAGATTTCTATTTTAATAGATGCTGTCCTTTTGAACTTTTTATTCAATAAAGAATACTGAAAAAAATACATAATGAAAAAAATGTACAATGAAAATAAAGGTATCGGTAAGTACCAAGAAATTTTTCTAAAATAAGAGACTTCTTAAAAAAAATTGAGATCACTTCTGAACTTAAACTTTAAAGTGCAAAGTTTTGGTGTAAGTTCCACCTGTGTTTTTTGTTGGTGATTTATGTTGCCTTAACGCATCACTTCTGCTGCAAACAGGCCTTAATTGAAGGCTAAAGCCACTTTCTGCATGAATAACACATTTTATTGACTGATGAGGAAAGGCAGAACGTGTGCAGGAGTTTTACCCGTGTCCAAACGGAGAGATGAAGTAAAAGCAGCAGTGTACTCTGTTGTCAACGATGTGTCTGCGGTTCAGGCCGCTTTCGTCGTGCAGGTATCGCTCAAACTGATTATCAATATACTGGATGATCGTCTTAAAGCTGTTGAAAAGAAAAGCAGAAAACAGGGAATGAGCTGAAAGGAAATACTCAGACATAAAAGCTTGTGATTGTATTAAACTAATGCATTAAACAAGTATCGGATACGGATCTCAGCCAAACAAAACCATAATCTAATCATGAGATATCAGGATGCACTTTAGAAACAAACAAACAACCACTTTGTCCAAATAAAGCTTATCAAAACGCTCCACAACATCATGTTTACAGGTTCCTCTCTAGTGCTGATGGACCACCAGATTTAACTGATTATCATTGAGATCTTATATATTTTAATAATATTTTGAGGAAGTTTTTATGCTTCTTTTTTTTCTATTTAAGTAAATGTTAGTAATTTCATTAAAATAAGAACTGTTCCCTTGGTTGAAAAAAAAGAAGTTTAATATTTTTATATTTTATAAAGATTTTATATCTTGTTTGTTACCATTTATCGTTTCAAGCTAAAGGTGTTTTTATGGTTTTAATTTTAGGGTTTTTTTTTGTATATCAAGTTAATTAAAAATGAGAAAACCTAAAGATTATTTAGGTTTATATGTTTTTTGGGGCAGTAAAAAGTAAAAAAAACTTGAAATAAAATTATTTATTTGTATTATTTAATTATACAAGTTATATTTTTATTTATTTATTTATTTATTTATTTATTTATTTATTTTCTCAAGTCAAGTTAAAACTAAAAAAGAAAAATCCTGACATGGCAACAAACTGAAATAATTTATACAATATTTTTATATTTTATTAGTTTTTATCAATTGTTTTGTTCCAGTTAACATTTATTTTATTTAAAAAAAAAAAAAAAAGGTTTTTATGCTTTTATTTTAAGCTTTAGTTAACTACAACGACCCTGATATGCAGCAACAGCAAGTTCTATAAAGTCTCGCCACCAGCTTCCCTTTTGCTCTAAAGTCTCCAGTCTTATCTAAACATCACACACTAACCTAAACTTAACCCCTAACCAGAACTAAACCACTTCTGTGTCTTCAGATAGACATCATGCACGAATTAACCTTGACACTGAAGCCTTATCAAGAGGCTGAAGGAGAAGAAGACATGATATGACACTAGGTAGGCAACATTTTCATTATCAGCCTGAGAAGTCTGTGGGTGAGAAACGGGGAGGATATTGTTCTTTCAAAGAGGACGTTCCCAGCATTCCTTAGCAAGGCTCAATGACCAATAGAGCAACAAAACACAACAGCTGCCTCCAGTCTACAGTCAAGTGCCATAATGTAAATAATCTCTGCTATGCAGAGACACAAACACAAAGCATGGGGTATTAAATTAAAAATCAGCCAGGTCTTCCATTAAAGAGGTCATAGTTATATGCAAAGGTATAATTTTATGGTAGATATATGTAATAATAAACAGCTAGTGTCTAAGGGAATTTTGATGCAGAACAACAGCAGCACCAATGCAAGCGCAATCAAGAATAAACACACATTAAGTAAAAAAAAAAAAAAAAAGTAGGGATGTCACAATGGCGCCAAGTCGAGATCTACTGCTTGTTTTAAGCAACAGTTCTTTAAAAAGCATGCTATGATTTAGCTGTTGGATGATAGAAAACATAATATCTTTAAGTGCATCAACTTTAAACCAATACCCAGATACATCGAGATGGACTTCTTTGCATGATGCGTACAAATCATTTTGAGTTTTTTGGGAATTCTGCATTTCTAATACACATCAGTCAAGTTAAAATAGTCAAATAAACAAGCATTTGGATGCTTGAGACACTTAAAAATGTCTTAATTTTAGTGCATTAGACAAAATATCACAGGGTAAGTGACTCAATAACAAAATGTTTTACTTTAAAAGTGCAGATGCTTGTTCATTTTTACAATAAAAGATGCTTTAATGTTTGGTTATTTAAAGTAATGACACTCAGAAGTGTGATTTAGGTT
The DNA here is from genome assembly GCA_032359235.1 of Enteromius mattozi. NCBI lineage: Eukaryota > Metazoa > Chordata > Actinopteri > Cypriniformes > Cyprinidae > Enteromius > Enteromius mattozi. The sequence goes on from JAUMHE010000318.1 coordinate 703,818, forward strand.
TCCAAAAACTAAAAATATGTGTCCAATCCTGTACAAGAGAGTAATTAAAAGTAATTTGGACTAATGCAATAATGCATTTAAAGAAACACAAAATTTTTAGCAAATGTAAGCATATGATGTTTTGAAGTGCAACAGCATGTATTTAAAGCAGGTGTACTGTGCTTTGCAAATATCCCGTCATTATCTACTACCAATAATTTACAGGGAAAATGATAATGCATATGGCATAATCATAAAGAACATTGAATCTGGAAATAAATATATGGCTCAGAAGTTCACCTTCCACACCCACTGACATTGATTTGTATGTACCAAAACATTCCTGACCACTAAAATTTATAATGTTTTTATATATATATATATATATATATATATATATATATATATATAAAAAAGCTGATTATAACAACTGACACTACCGTACCACTTTTAGAATTATAAAATAATAATACATTTTAAAATAATATTTGAAGTATGGAAGATTCATGCTACTAAGTGAAGATGTCTCCAGAGGTCTCTAAAGGGAGGTTTGGTCTGATTTGGCTCACACTGACCAGTCCTGGCTGTTGATGGCATCTCCGTATCCAGGTGTGTCCACCACAGTGAGGCGGAGCTTCACTCCCCGCTCCTCGATTTCCACCGTGGATGCCTCAATCTGGACCGTGCGCTCGATCTTCTCTGCAAGTACAACAACATCTAATCAGAACAAAAACACGTAAGTTCGCAGAAAAAAAAGAGAAACGCTTGAGGAGGAGCATCAAGACAAATCAAATTAAAAATACTAATGATTTATTGATGCACCGTGAAACAGATTAATGAACATTTTCTGAGAAACTCTGGGAGGAGGCCCTGGGATTACTTTCTTGGAAACAACCTTTTACTCTAGAGAGCTTTCATAGACAGAGTGCTCAGCAGAGGGATTTGAAGGGATTTTACATGCATTGAGCATCTAAATCAGAAATGTTCTACATTCCATCAGGAGCAGCATCATGCTGAAGACGATATTATTTTAGCATTTGAACGCTTAATGCATACTTTAAAAATATCTTTATTTATTGCATTAGACAAAATACGCAATAAATTTAATATATTACTTTACACAAAAAAGCATTTGGACACTTAGGGTACACTTTAAAAATGTCTTAATTTATTGCATGAGATGAAATATTCAATCAATATACTATGAAAATATTACTTTATGCGAAAAAGCATTTAGAGACTTAAGGCACACTTTAAAGAAGTCTTACTTTATTGCATTAGGCGAAATATGCAATACATTATTATATTATTATTATATTATATATGGAACACAAAACCAGTCATAAGAGTCAATTTTTCAAAATTGAGATGCATACGTCATCGGAGAAATTGAATAATTAAGCCTTCCATTGATATATGGTTTGTTAGGACAGGACAATATTTGGACAGAGGAAGTTCTTAGCAATGCATATTACTAATCAAGAATTAAGTTGATTTATGTTAGGAAATTTACTAAATATCTTCATGGAACATGATCTTGACTTAATGTTCTAATGATTTTTGGCATGAAAGAAAAATCTATAATTTTGACCCATATATAATTCAAATGTGTATGTATATATATATAATAAAGGTTTTATAAAGGTAACTTTAAGACTCTTTAAGACCTTTTAAGTCCATGTAAAGGAAATTTAAAAGGGAAAAAAACTTTTCATACCCTACTATTTGTTCTTATTTTAAGCATAAACATGATGAAGTTCAGACTTTCTGCCCTGATTTAAGACCTTTTTAAAGCTTTGATTTGTGGAAGGGTGAATTATGACTTTGAAGACCTTTTGTAAGACCCGCAGAAACCTTGCAATTAAAGCATTCTTTGATATTTCGTTATCTCATGTAATGGTATTCAGACAGTTTCACGTGTGAGTGTTCACATATTTTCGGGTCAAAAATGAGGTTCATCTAAAGAGGCTTTTCTCATGAATGCTAGGGATGATTTCAGTCTTGGACACAATATCCTGTAGAGTTAACGAAGACCTCAGGAGAGCTGTGTCTGTGTGTGTGTGTTTTACCTGCCGCTCCAGGTATATAGCGCTCCGGGTAGAGGTCAGTCAGGAAGAGGCTGTTGATCAGGGTTGATTTACCAAGACCAGACTCTCCTAAGGTGATAAATAACACCAGGTTAAAAGCACAGTGTGTGTCTGTCTGAATCCATGTGTGTTTATATGTTCCTCACCTACAACCATCAGTGTAAACTCAAAGCCTTTCTTCACAGACTTCCTGTGAACCTGATTGGGCAGGTTGGCAAATCCCACATATCCTGCAGCATCAGGGAACTAGAAACACAGAAAATAGTTTAATATGGAAATGTTCTTAAAGGTGAAGTGAGTAACTTTTGCGGCACCAAATAGAATAACAAAACATATACTACTACTACTAATAATAACAACAGATTTTCCTAACACTTTCTTCATCTTCTATTGGTTGAGCAAACAAATAGCCCCGCCCCCAAACTCACAACATTGGTTAAGTCAGAAGTTCACAAATCATCATCAATGACTTAATTATAGTGACTATGAACATTAAATATTTTAATATACAAAACAATTACACACCAAAAAGATTAGAAATCTTACCTTTCCTTTTTCTCCAGACTGCGACATTTTGTTTCTGATGACACAACTAAATAAAGAAAAAATATTGATAAAACAAAGTAAATAAAATAAATAAACACATGCATTATACATCTTTTTGAAGTCCTTTAAGATTTATCTTAAATATCTCAAGAACAGGGTGGCTATGATGATGATAAAAATACTGTAAAAACAATAATAAAAAAATGTGTCTTCACCACTTTGTTTACGCAACATTTACATAAGAAAGAAAAACTACAAACTGAACATAAAAAAGCAATTATTTCAGTCTTCTGTGTCACATGATTTTTCAGAAATCATTATAATTTGCTGATTCGCTGTTCAACAAACATTTCTGATTATTATCCATTTTGAAAACAGATGTACTGGTTCATGTTTTTGTGGAAATTATGATACACTTTTCTGTTCACAAAAAAAGCATATATTAAAAAAAACAACAACAACAAAAAAATTTGTAATATTAAAAATGTCTTTAAATGTCACTTTTGCTCAATTTAATGCATCCTTGCGGGATTAAAGTATTAATTTCTTTTAAAAAGTCTTAATGACCTCAAACTTTCGAACAGCAGTGTACGTTGTTTAAAAATGTAATGACAGAATACTTAATTTACACAATCTCCACTCAAAACAAAAACCAATAATACTCGTCACTGAATCTTAAAGGGTTACTCCACCCCAAAAACGTAACCTTTGTCATTAATAATATTCATAATTTTACAGCTGAACCACTGATGGCAGATGGAGAATTCAGGCGACGTCTTTCATACATTTCTGCACCCTGACAGTGGTAATTGTTTGGCAGTCAATGGACAGTCACAAGCCTCCCGGTTTTCATCAGAAATATCTTAAAAAAAAATTGTGTTCCGAAGACAAACAAAGCATTTACAGGTTTGGAACAATATGGGGGTAAGTGATTAATGACAAAATTTTCATTATGGGTTGGAGTAAAAAGGCTAATAAAATGACAGTTAAACGAAAGAGTCAGTGAAAGCATGAAAGCACTACTGATTGAAACTCTCCATCACTCTGATCTTTTGACACACTGTATCAGACTTGCATCGGGTCGGGCTGATGATGTTGATGGGGAACACACTGTTCTGGAGATGCTGTGAGTGTGTTAGACATGAAGCGCAGAGCGAGGGGTGACGACAGGGAGGGAACAATGCTGTTTATCTTTCATCTTCCTGGAAACGCTTCCCTACATTTTCACCACTCCCCATAAATGAGGGCTCATACACACACACACAAAACCACCCAGAAACACTCTGATGTACTTCATGGGGTTCGGGTGAAAGCGTGTTCGATTCGGAGACGGTGGGCTGGAAGTCATCACTGTGAAAGCCTAACAGCTGTAATACTGACAGATTTTTATGTTCATGAGTGTTTCTACTCCCAAGACAAGAAAATTCTGCTTTGCCATCATAAGAATAAATCACATTTTAAAACATATCACAGCTGAAAACTCACTCAAATATTTCATAATCTTACTGTTTTTACAATATATATTTTTTTTTTTTATCAAATTAAGCAGAAGAGACTGAAAACAAGGTTTTTTTATGTGCCATTCCATTTTGTCTCATTTACACAAATTAAGTAAACAAATTAATCTTTGCATCACAGGAATAATCATCATTTTAAAATATATTCAACATGTTTTATATATTATTTTAATTTTAAACATTTTAATAACTCTGTAATTTTCATCAAATAAATGCAGCCTAGGTAAGCGGAAGAAACTTAAAAAAAAAATAAAAAATTGCAAAACACGCTCACTTCAAATTATTTGTTATTTTTTTTAAAAAGTGGTCATGCTATAAAATATTATTTTCCAACATTTTCCACAATGTTTAATCAGCTTTAGGTGTCATTTCCATTTTTTGCTATTCTTATTTACACCAAATAAGTACAAAACAAGAAAGAAGGTCGAATTGGTTTCTACTTTCAAGCCTTGAAAAATGCACATTGCATCACAGGAATAAATTACATTTTAAAATGTATATGTTTTATGTTATAGCAGTTTTTTCTGCATTTTTTTAATCATACATATGCAGCCTTGGTGAGCAGAAGAGACTTCTTTGAAAAAAAAAAAAAAACACATTTTAAAATATCTAATATAAAAAATATTTAAACATTTTACACAACATTAAATCAGATTTAGGTTTAATTTCCATTTGGCTCTAATATTATTTACACAAAATAAGTACAAAACAAGGAAGAAGGTCGGACTGAGCTCTTCACGAGTGTCTCTGCTCTGTGACAGGAAAAATCAAGAGTCAAAGTGTTTTTCAGGAAAGTACGGAAACTAATTTAGGATAAATGTCAGATTGTGGGTGTAGCGGTGCTGCTTCTATAATACAGAACACTGCAATCCCTATTTTATCACACACACACACACTCTGGGAGGTCTTGTTATTGCTGGCTGGGAATTATGGCAAGGATAAACTCATTGCAGATTAATCAAGTGGCCTCATTATCGGCACAGCGGTTACACCAAGGGAGATTTTTTGCATTAACACGTACAGTAAACTTCAAAACCAAGAAAAGATTTAACAAACACACCAGCTTTCAACTCTACCTCACCCTTTTGTAGGTTGTGACCTGACTTAAGAGATTTACCATTTTTACGATAAAGGGAAAAATGGTTTGGAGGTTCTTAACAGAATTCCTGACGGAGCTTAGCGGATTGTAAGCTTGTGAGACATGTGACTGGAACGACACATATACAGTCAGTCAGATTAGAAAGTTGGGTTTGCTGATGGCCGGCGCTGTTATTTCACAACCAAACTACCGTTCAAAGCAGCACTTGAGTTTATGAGTGAAACGTGCGCCTCATGACCTCTGCTACAATTCGCTTCACCTTTGATGAGAGACTCCGGCTCTGTCGTATTGATGAATGATGTTTAAAACAAAGGACGGAATCACTTTCAAACACAGGCGGAAATGACACATCTATACAGGACAGGAGTGCGGGATGAGATGTGAGAACGAAGAGAGGAAACAACAGAGAAAAAGAACTTTGATGACATACCGAGCCAAGATGGCAGAGCCAGTCTTCAGTTTCCAGTAGCTATCTAGAGTAATACAGCAGATTAACTAACCATTTCAAGGTTATTGGCCGATAACTGGGCCCTATTTTCTGAAGTGTGTCAACCTAGTAAAATCCACTGAAAACAACATATGTAATGAATGTTTTATGCTTTCAAATAGTGAATTATTGTGCAAAAGTGAGAGTAAAGACATTTATAATGCTACAAAAGATTTTAAATAAATGCTATTTTTAACTTGCTATTCATTAAAAAATGGATCTTGTTTGCACAAAAATTTGAATTTCAACTTTGATAATAATAAGAAATGTTTCAAAATCAGCACATCAGAATGATTTTTGAAGAATCACGTGACACTGAAGACTTGAGTAATGATGCATTACAGAGCAAATTACATCTTAAACTATATTTAGAAAGAAAAGAGTAATCTTGGAATAATATTTCAAATATTACTGATTTTACTGCATTTCTGAGTAAATAAATTCAACCTTGGGCATCTTTCAAAAACATTAAAAAAAATTCTCCAGCACCAAACTTCTACATTTGTGCTATTCTGAAGTCATCATGCTGTGAAATATTATGTTTTACACATTTTACACATTTAACCAGATTTGAAGAGATAGTTCACCCAAAAAAGAAAAGTTGATGTTTATTTGCTTACCCCAGGACATCCAAGATGTAGGTGACTTTGTTTCTTCAGTAGAACACAAACAAAGACTTTTAACTCAAAGCGTTGCAGTCTGTCAGTCATATAATGCAAGTCATTTGCAACAAAATGTTCCAAAGCTCTGAGAATCCAAAAGAAAAGAAAAAAACATACAGAGATGAAAACAAATTAAACCCTTCAACACGTGACGCGTCATCATCTGGCACATAGAAATCTATAGATTCCTCACTAGTGACTGTTTCTATGGGCTGTGATATGTAAGGATCTACGTCTGTATCTATGTGTATATATCTATGTGCCAGAGCATGCTGATGCATCACACGCCATATGTTGTGAACGAGTTCAGGACAGTCGGAGATTGTGGTTTATAAACGTAATACTGAACAGTATTATAAATATATATATATACTGTTCAGTTTTTTGCACAGACCCATCGTTTCGTGTCTTAACACTTCACTTCATCTGTATGTGTTTTTTTTTTTGACTCTCAGAGCTTTGGAATGTTTGGTTGCCATTGACTTCCATTATATGACTGACAGAGTGGAGTTAAAAGTCTTTGTTTGTGTTCTACTGAAGAAACTGAAGTCACCTGCATCTTGGGTACCCTGGGGGTCAGCAGATAAACTGACCCCCAGGGTTTAATTTCTGGGTGAACAATCCCTTTAAGAATTCAATTTAAAACATTTAGACAAAATTAGCAATAAAGCAGGAAATAAACTCTCATCTGAAACAGTAACGCTTCATAATGAAGAAGTCATTTAAAAACTCATCTTGTTTACTTGTCACATGTCTTGCCCAAATCCTGCTCATTATAAAGTGGGGATTTCCTTTCAGACCACTTTTATTCATGAACTAGGTTATTTTAACATAACAAGAGCCAAAAGATATAATTTTGATGAATACAAGCTGCCTGAAGTTTTCGTATATAGTTTGAGAAAAAATGTGACCAAGATTTTGTTTAAATAAATACCCATAAATAAATACCCATAAATACCCAGCTGACAGTAAAACATCCTGAGAACTAACGTTCCTGTAAGGTTCTCTCAAGGTTATGAACAAACATTCTTAATAATACGTTTACTCAAAGCTGGCTGGGCCTATATATAGCACAGACCTTTTATTTATACATTGTTTATGCACACTTTTTTCTTATAAACACTATAATATTATATTTATAGCAAGTATTCCTTTGTTATACTGTATTTTGCTGCATGTTTCATTATTTGACTATTATTATAAAGCACTCCATTGCATTTGGACAAATTAAAAAATGAAATTATATAATAGTAATAATAGTGTGTAAGCAACAATCACATTTCTAATATATAACCAACATGAATAACTAACTTAAGCGAGCACAGAGAAAGGTCCTTAACGTTCTCTACAAGCTTTTAAAAAGGTATCTATTTTCTCATAAATAAAAAATAATAAAAACTGAATCATGCACCGAATTGTTGGCTCTATGTTAAAGTGAGGAGGTTGGTTCCAGGCGGAGAACATGCTATTAAACTTTGAAATGTGCTGTCAAACTCTGGCCATCTCTGGTCAACTCCCCCAAACCCCTTTCTCGAAATTCACATGGTGCCAAATTCCAATGTAATTTATAAATGAAACAACAGATAACCTTGGGTACATTTTCATAGCACCTCGTTTCAAGTGAAAACACCTCCTCTTCTTCCACACCCTGCTTGATAAAACGTTCTTCATTCAGTGCACGTAGCACATCTAAAACTGACACACCCGCAATAAAACATCTCACAGTTTCAAACTGAGAAGCCAAGTATCGAGCGAAACAACATTATTATTTAATCAAACTTCTTCTCAGTGTAACTTTGCATCAACTTTGACATGCAACAGTTACTGGAGCCACACAGGAATTGATACAAAGTGATTCATCACTTCCGGATACAAACGCGAGGAAACTTTGAATAACTTTTCAGTCGCCAGAAGCCCTTACCTGTTATAAACGCGTGATAAAACCCAAAAACCTGGAGTTTTTTCCCACCTCCCTTGTTTTCTTTCTTCCCAGCAGGCCAATACAGGGAATCCGGAAACCGCTGCAATTCCGCCCTTATCCCATAATGCCTACGAGATCCCGGCGCAACGGAAGCCATTACGGCTCAAATACCAATGCGAGGGACCAATGTGAAAGAGGGGAGAATTCGAGCCAAGATGGCGGAGACAGGTCACAGTTTCTGAGAACTGTCGGTTTCCAGTGCTTTCAGCGAATATGTCTTAACACGCTTCAAGACTTTTGACAATAGATATATATATTGTCAAATATAATATAATGTAGTATTATATATATATATATATT
>JAUMHE010000318.1:712575-739779 GCA_032359235.1 Enteromius mattozi
TATATACATACAAAAGTTAAAAAATCTCACTAAAATAAAAATATATATATATATACATATATATTATTTTTTTATTTTAGTGAGATTTTTAACTTTTGTTTACTTTTGTTTTTCTTATAATAGTTAGTTTTACATTTAAATGTTTTGTTTTTGTTTATGTGCTGACTTATAAGTGCCATTATATTTTTTAGAGTATTTTGTAGCCTATAGTTGTTTTTATAAGTCATTGACGTATTATTTTTATTATACATGCTGAACATTTACCATTCATCCCATGACAAAATATTACAAACATGACATTTACAACTTATGAAAGAAAAATGTAACAAGAAGGGTATAAATAACCACAATATAAAGAATGAGTTTAGTTTTTTGAGCATATTAAATAGTTCAGGTTGCTTTCCCACTTGAAAGTCCTTGAAGAGTTTCAAAATAAATCCTTAGTCAAGTAAAACAGTTTTATTCATTGATATACCCCTCAAACTCAAACGCACAGCGTCTCTGGGTTCTCATTGGCGAGCAACAGATGCTCCGCTCTGCGATTGGAGAAAAGTTTTTCTTCAGTCCTAAACACACACACACACACACACACACACCCCTCCTCTTGGCGTACCGCTATTATTCCACTCCACTTATTCCCTGTCCAGGAAAAGTCCGTTAGTCAAAGCGCAGAAGAGACGCAGTGAAGAGATGCTTTCCATCTGATCAAAGCGCTTCAGTTTTTAGATTGATTTGTGTGTGTGTGTGTGTGTGTGAGAGAGAGAGAGAGAGAGAGAGAGAGAGAGAAGACCTTGAATACAAATATTTGGAGACGCAAGAAGAAAAAGTAAAGAAAAGAAAAAAGATCAGAGTCGAAAACTTTGCTTAGAAGAAAGGAAAAGCTAAGGCTGAAGACTCTGGAGAGGAACGCAGTCTTTCCGAACATCCCGCAACAGGTGCGCAGATCTATCTGAGGAATAAAAGAGATGGCCTCCGCGGCTCTGGAGATGCTGGGTCTGATCCTGTGCGTCTTTGGCACGCTCTTGGAGATGACCGCCTGCGGGCTGCCCACCTGGAAGGTGACCGCCTTCATCGAGGCCAACATCGTGGTGGCGCAGACCATTTGGGACGGCCTGTGGATGTCGTGCGTCGTGCAGAGCACCGGCCAGATGCAGTGCAAGATGCACGACTCCATGCTCGCGCTCAGCCACGACCTCCAAGCAGCGCGTGCGCTCACGGTCATCTCGTCCGTCATGTGCGTCGTGGGGCTGATGGTGGTGATCGCCGGCGCGCAGTGCACCAACTGCATCAAGACGGAGAGCGTCAAGGCGCGCGTGGTGAACGTCGGAGGCGTCATCTACATCGTCAGCGCCGTCTTCGTGCTTGTGCCGCTGTGCTGGATGGCCAACAACATCATCTCCGACTTCTACAACCCTCAGGTTCTGCCGTCCCAGAAGCGGGAGATCGGCGCGGCGCTCTACATCGGCTGGGCGGGCACCGCGCTGCTGCTGCTCGGGGGAATCATGCTCTGCTGCTCGTGTCCCTCCTCTGGGGGCTCAGGCTACTCGGCCAAATACGCGCCCACCAAAAGAGCGACATCCAACGGGGACTATGACAAGAGGAATTACGTTTAGGGGCTGTGTTTGTGTTGCACCTGGTTTCTTTTTTAAGCGTCTTGGACTACTGATTGGATCCATTTTTTTATTTAACGCGAAACTTTTGAGGAAAGCCTATGCGTTTCTGAAAGGTGGACGTTTTAAAGTAACTTTCAACAATAGAAACAAACATTACTCAATGCTTAACAGATCATCACAATGCTTTGAAATAGTCCCGAATTTTTACTGTTTTACAATATTTTAATGTGCATTAACTACTGATCTGTTAAACATTATATCATTTTTATATATGCCTGACTGTTGGTAATAGTTTAGAATAAGGTTCACTGGTTAACATCAGTTTAGTTAAGGTGAACTAAAAATGAACAATACAGCGTTTAATGTTGATTTCTACATGCATTATTAAAATCAATGTGAACTAACATGGTCAAACAATGAATGACTGCATTTTCATGAACTAACATGAACAAGGATTTAAAAATACTGTAATAAATGTATTGTTCATTGTTTGTTCACGTTACATTAATTAAGGGAACCTTATTGTAAAGTATTACCTACCTGTTTCTTTTAAGCATTTTGGACTGATTGGCTGAATGCATTTAATAAATCCTGATACACATTGCTGATACACTGTAAAACATGATTTTTCTAAGTAAATAAAACATTATGTTTAAAAAGAAAATACTAGTTCAGTCTTTCTACTTAAAATGTCACTTTTAAACGAATGTTTATTGTTTTTTTCTTTTTAATTAATTGTAATATTTACTATCCTTTCCTGAGCTTATATGTTTTTCTGATCACTATAAGATGCAATACTTAATGCTCATATAACTTCATGTGCAAATGTGCATTAACTATGATCTGTTAAGCATATTTGATGTTTGTGTTCGCAGTGAAAGTTAGTATAAAGTGTTTCGCCTTTGCTAAAAATGCTGTTTCATGAATGAAAGAGAAGCTATAATCTGATAACAGATCTCTTCTAGGTACCTGGAGAAGTTGGTCAAAGACTAAAAGCGTTAAGTTAGTATCTGTTGTGATGTTTACCGATGTTGTAGTGTGTAGAGGAATCTGCTTCGGCACATTTGCAGAGACTCTTAAACCCTCGGAGAAAGAGCTGGATAACTGAAGCGATTCCTGACTGATCGGTTAATGGTAACTCACCCGTCCACACCGATGCTCATCAGAGCTGAACAAAGCCACATGAGAAATACAGTCCAAGATGGAAAATGTCTGTTTTTGGGAATATCCTGCCGGTTAGTGTCTTCATGGATGGACATCTTCATGTGTCTTGAACTCAAGACCTCTACATTCAGTTTATTCAGCTTGTCTGAAATGTTTCTTTTTTTGTTACTTTTTTTATTGTCTTTGAATTCTTGAATGAATGTTGATTTGGAATAAACATTTACAGTTTTGACACAAATATGAATGTGTTTTTGTTGTGGTGTACACTGTCACCTCAAGCTCAATATCAGGTTGTGAAAACTCTAATATGTTCTATAACTTTCACATGAACTGTAGCTTCTCGACTGGTAGTTTGATTCTTTACTAGTTTTGATGCTTAAAGTCACGAAGGCTTAAAGTTACCACAATTGTGAGTACAGTCAGATGTGAAGTGCAACTGTTGTTGCCTTGGTTTCCAAAACCTTGTTTCTTAAGGCTTAGCCGGTCATATGGCCACTCAACACAGCAAAAACACGTCAGTCACACCGAAGAACCGCATGACCTGATTTTACTGGTTAGCTCCAGTTAAATGAACTGGACACACTGCAATGTAAAATTAAAAATAAGTTAGGTTTTCCTTAAAAGAACAGAAGATACAACTCTGGATTCAATTTTAGTAAACACATTTGTTTCTATGAATTGTGGGGACTTTCCACAGACTTCTATTACTTTTATACTGACCAAAAATATTTTTCCAAAAACAAAAAGGCTTTTTTAAGGTTCTCAAATCAAGTCACATATATTTTAATATCAGAACCGCATTAGATTGCATAGACATAGAAGATAACTTCATAAGATATTCATTTGCAATAATATCTTAATTCTAAAAAATAGATAAAAGCAAAAAATGCATAAGATAAATCCATGCTTTCTTTCCACAAAATAAATAAAACTACTATAAAATTTATATGTTTACTTCGCAATAATCGGTCAATTCTGAGCAAATGGATATGACCTGAAAATAGATATTAAAAATGTATACATTTAAGTCAGGTTTTTAGCTTGCAATGATTGCTACACTAAACAACTATGCTGAAAAACAATGAATTTTCCTGCACATTTACACAAAACTTCATCTAAATCAGCCAAATATATAACTTTTCATTAATGGTGATTTATTAAAAACAGCATGCAAAACCAGAAGTTTTCAGAAAAACTGAATGAATGCAATCTAACTGGTAATACAAAATAAAAATGTATTTACTAAAGCAGTACACGCACATCAAAAATCTCTTTTTTTTCTACCTGACTATAAATGTAATTTATTTAATATGGATAAAACTACAGAATTTAAACAATACTAGTTAATTTAGTTGTTGCCACCTGAGGTAATTTTCTTAGATTATTTGACCGAGCGTTTTATAGCGCAAACTCTTGTGGTCCTGTGTTTCTGTAGTTTATGGGTTTGTTAACAGCCCTGCTTCCCCCGACCCTCCTCTCTCAGTCTCCAACACAATAGAGCCTGTATGAATATCCACACCAGCTCTTTCAGCCGCCATTGTGGGATTGTTAGTTCCAGTCACCCTTTGGAAGCTAAGGAGGTTACGAGGCTGAGTAACAAGTGTGTGTGTGTGTGTGTGTGTGTTTTGGGTGGGTACTCGGGGGAGGTGCCAGACTTTTTTTTAAAAGGACCTTCCATCCATAATGAAGAGAGGCGCATGGGGGCAGAGACGACGTCATTAAAGAATCTTCGCCATGGTAACCGCAAAAGAACCTGCAGTTGCCTGGTGACAGGACCCCATAATGTGGCCATATGGATAAGGACAATGGAAGACCCGTCTGCAGACATTCCAAGACACGGATGGGGGAGAGAGACAGAAACGAGGAACAAGAATGTGAAGAGAGAACAACCTCTCACCCTACACACATACTGACAAACAAACAAATCTCATCTTACTATAAACCAATACACAACGACCATACATCATTCATTTCAGGCCCGGCTCCAGACAGGAGATGAAGGGTGGGCCAAGTAATATTCCAGGTGGGCCGGGGGGTTTGAGTGGGGGAGCTTTTATCTTTATAAAGATAAAAATAATGTAGTTCAGTTAGAAAACATACACTACAATTCTAAGCTGCTCTACAAAAGGATTGCCAGGTGACAAAACTAGCCCAGTGGCCAGAGCAAGTATAATGACCAATGACCATATCCCAAATACCAAAACTCATTTCCATACCTAAATTATATATTGTCACTACAATATATACAGTCACAGCCACATATCCAGCACAGTTTTATGGTAGAAAGCAAAATACTTTAATAAAAACATTTGAGTGAAATTTCATTTATATTAAATATTTCAAGCTTTTAACCCATGGGGGAAATGTAACCCCCGGCAACAGTTTAAAAGAAGCCCAAACGAGTCTTTGCTGCAGTCCGATTTGACTGATCACGAGAGGAGAGTAAGGAGCAGTGATAGTGCTGCATGGACAAGTGGATATACTTTTAATTTATGTTTTTTTTGAACACCTTATGTTAAAATCAGTGACATTTCTTGCATTTAATTCACCCCAAAATGGGCCAATAGTATTGGCACATTTTCACTTATCGTCTGCTACTTCACCGAGTTAGGATCATTATGAAATTAATATTAGCCACAATAAATAAAATTGCAATAAATAATCTATATTTTACCGGATTTAAAAAGATCTGATTGCAAAAACCTGCTTCTTTTCATTTTATAATGTACTGATTATTAGCCTATTAGCTATTTTTATTTAAAAAATAAAAATGGCAAGCGCTCATTCAAGAGAATTGAAATTCCACGCAAATTGATCCGGGCTCCCTTATGCATGAAAATTATATACATTATAGGACTTTTTTTCACTTCCTTCCCACAATGAGTGTACTCCCGCCCACACCCACAAACCTCGCGCTTTTTGTATTACAACTGTTTCACAACAATTTTGTGATTGGCTGTTAAGTGTGGGGCCAGGGTGGTCCAAGATTGTGGTAGGGTGGGGGCGGGGAACATGTTTCTAAAAATGTTACATAAAAAGATGGTGTTTGGTTGGTTGTTTATGAGAAATTTACCTAATATTTAGGTAATAATTAGCTTTGTTTTGTCATTTCAATCATCACTCTAGTGTCGCTAAACACAATTGCAAAAACAGCAACTATTTTCAAACTAGTTTAATATTTCATTGGTTGGACAATAGATAGTCCCGACCACAAATGTACACCATTGGTTGAGTCAACACTGCGCTGTCAGAAGATGATGTTATTTTGAAGAATGTTGGTAAACTGATGGCCCCCATTAACTTTCATAGTATTTTTTCCAATATTATGTACTGTAAGTCGATGGCTACAGGCAACTGTTTCATTACCAGTTTCTTTAAATAATGACAGAATTGTAATTTTTGGGGGAATTGTCCATTTACAATATTTGTATCCTGAAACATTTCTTTAATGCATCTGCAACGTGACGGTTTAAACACACTCTCATTTCTTTCTGTCACACGACAGGTTCTCATGACGCCTGCGCTGACCTTTGCTCTCAAAAGGTCAGGTGTCATTTACAGCCTCCCATAACTGACCGGTTGTGATGTCATCGGCCTCACCATCGCCACGGTGACGGTCCGTTGTGAACAACCTCTCACCCTGACTCACACTCTCTAAGACGGATTAGTCACCGTCCACGCTCCCGCTGTCAATCTGCCATCTATACCTCGTGAGACGAGACAAGAGGAGAAATTTTAATGATTTTGAAAGTAGTCTTCTTTCATCAAAAAAAATACAGTGTATTTATTGTGTTCATATTGTATTGCAAAACACTGCTTCTATTGAGGTGAATACGGGTAAGGTTAGGGACAGGTTTGGTGGTTTGGGTAGGTTTAAGGGTGGGTTAAAATGTAAGGGATGGGTTAGCAGTGTTATAGAAATTAATTACAGATGTAATTAAATGCAGGTATTTTAAAAATATAAGTACAATGTAAATATAAAGTGGGACTAAAACAGTAATATTATGATCTATTATTTTATGTTTTCTGTTCAAATAAATCTTAAAATACAATTTATTCCTGCTGAACAAAGCTGAATTTTCAGCATCATTACTCTGGTCTTCAGTGTCACATGATCATTTTATTATGAGGATTTGCTGCTCATGAAACATACTTTATTATTATTATCAGCGTTGAGGACCCTTTGATGAAATAAGAATCTTTAGTAACATTATAAATGTCTTTACCAACACTTTTGATCAATTTAACGCATTCTTGCTAAAAGTATTAATTTCTTTTGAATGGTAGTGTATTGGACAGCCTTTTACATTTTAATAGGGTAATAATAACAGAGTAACTTTTAACGCTAATGATTTTACCAAATACATAACAAGAATATGCTTAGGAATGTTTGTGTGTGTTCATGTGAGGTCAGTTATGATGACAAACTGTTATAGCCTAACAGAATCATCAGTCTTCCTGTTCAAGGGTCAGCTGGACAGGAAGCAGGAAGGAAGTTAATGAGGAGGGGCATGATGATGTGTGTGCTTGAGTGCCTAATTATGCGTTAAACGGGGGAGTGTCATCATAATCAAGGAAAAATGACAAACAAGTCATTAGGTCCTGTGCAAGAATGAGGACGTTTTATTTTCACAGTGGCTCGGTTTCGGTTTAAGTGAGTATTAATGTTGTCTCAGGCCCTGTTTACATCTGATATTATTAACCTGGGTCTCAGGTGACCAATGCAGATTAGTTTGCACTTATTATGTGATTTCATTAACATACAATGACAAGAAGTACAATTAGTTAGTACAGTTTCTTAAGAGGAAACACACACACACACACACAAAAAAACCCCAGATGAGTCAAGATAAGTTATTTTCAGTAACTGAAATAAAGCTGAAATGAAAAATAAACTATAAATATTAGTAGAATAAAAAGTAAACAGAAATTAGAAATGTTGTCTTGGCATCTAACTAACAAATATTGAAGCCAGCTTCCCAGCACAAAATAAAAAACAAATAAAAGGTAAATGCAAGTTTATATTGTACAATTTGCTTTCTTGCAGTTCTGAAAAAGAAGTCAGAATTGCTGAATTGTAAGATATAAGCTCACGATTCTGAGAAAGCTGTCGTAATTTTGATTAAACTTGAAATTCTGACTTTCTCACAATTATGAATTTATATTCAGAATTCAATTTGATTATTTTTCTCAGAATTCTGAGATTTAAACTTTATTAAATGGGCAAAAATGAGGAAATAAATTCAGAATGATGAGATAAAAAAAAGTTGTAGTTACTTCCTTTTTAATTGCGTGGTGGAAAAAACCCCACAACTGAATTGCAAAATGTAAGAATTGCGAGAAAAAAGTTGAATTGTGAGGGGAAAAAAAAGAATCTGAATAGTGAGGTAAAAATTCAGTTTGAGCACACTTTGAGATCACTTCTTAATCTCTTAAAGTGTTATTTTCTCAGGAAAAATATCTTCTGCTGGAAACAATAGATACACATCTCATTTGTGGTTTTTCACTCCGATGGTAACACTGAGTGGCAGCGGTGACTGAACCCTGCAGGGTCCGGAATGTCTGGGAATGATTCTGGAATGTTCTTAATGAAATATGGAATTTGTGCAGGTTGAAAGTAAAATGAACTGGACGAGGGTTTGACCTCCTGCTGTGGCACCAGCTTATGGACACAGTCTCAGTTATATGAGACGGCTTTATTCTGCTTTAGATGTCTGATTTTATTCTTCAGCAGAGATTTGACATTTCCATCTTTTCATTACAACAAAAGGAACAACATTCCCCTAATACAACTGAGAACACACACACACACTTACTCACTCTGACTCACCCACAGGAAATTGTCTTCTCAGTTGGGCAGCGTTTTAATTGGCTGCTGTGGGAGTCTTCATGGATGTTTGACTGTATTCTTCAGAGCATGTTCACTCACAGACACCTGCATGAAAAATCACCAGAGATCTCTTTAATATCTCAACTATTTCTCCAAGACAGCATTAAAATTAAAATGAGAGCAACTGAAAGGTTTTGCTAATCTAAAAGAACCTTTTTCCACTATAAAGAACTTTTTTTTTATGAATACAGAGTTCACATTAACAATTATTGGCATTTATTTGAAAGACAAATATTTTTTTATATTATAAATGTTTTTTGCAGTTTTTTAAGTTTAATGCATCCATACTAAATGAAAGTATTAATTTCCTTGGTGGGGAAAAAAACATTTATACAATCATGTATGAAAGAATATTAAGTCTGAAAGGAGGAAGCCCACCCAAAAGAGATGGAGAAACACACACACACACACAGTGTGATACTGCTACACATAGATGACTTCTATTGTTCATGGTCATCCAGAGCAGCTAATCCTCATGAGATCAAACCGTTCAAGAACAGACTGAGAGGAAAAAAAAACAGAACAGCTTCATGCCACAAAACCAAAGAAAGATGCTTTCTTTGACAATAACAGAAGTGACCAGCATAAATAAATTCTTGTAGCTGTCATCTTAAACAAAAAAAAGAGATGTATTTCTAGTTCAGTGCATTACATTCAAACAGAGCATTTAGTGGAAAAAAACATACAAACAGTGAATCTGAGGCCAGCATCACTGTTATTACTGCACATAACTAGAGTTAGTAGCAACTGCATTTTCAGATTGCAGGGTACAGTAAATCGAGTAAATGTAATAATAAAGGACATGACATCAGAATGTGAGTGAGAAAAAAGAAAATGGGGCAAAGAAGATAAACAGTTGAGTCATGCTTTGATAATAACCCATGATACATAAACACATCCACCCATTCATTAGGGGAGAGGGTTTACCACAGCTCACTGACGGAGGGTAGTGCTGTCCTTAGCGCCAGGAATGACAACTTACAGCGACAGTTCAGACAAAACTCAAGTAGTCATCATTTACTAATGAACTAAAACATGAGGGCTTTTTAACTTAAATCGTTACTTCTGAATAAAATAGGAGTTGTCTATATTAATGACCATAATATTAAGTAGGCCTACATGTTAATCTTAAGAATACATTTTTCAGCACACATTACCAGGCCTAATATATATTTTTTTCAATGTTACAGATAAAAAAAAAAAAAAGTTAATTTGAAAACATGTTATAAAACTTTAAAAATATATATATAAAAAAAATCAATCTTAAAATGGTAAAAATGTACAAAAAAAAAAAAATTTAAATACAAAGAAAGAAAGAAAAAAAAAAACCATCAATGATTCGCAAGTCAAATTAAATTCTTCAGATTCAAAAGATTATAAAAAATCATTTATTTGAATTCATATATAACGCACACAAATACTAAATGACACGGTACAAAACAGTTAAATCAGGCCTGTGCAGTCAAACAGAATGTCTGGCAGCACTCAACCAAAACACCAGCTGATCTCTGAGGTGATCCTGAAGTCTTCAGGAAGGGCTGCAGACAGTATAAACGTCAAGGTGAAGGTCAGTTGAAGGTATTTGGCACCAAACTGACTGAGAACATGGTAAATCTCATATTTACTCAAGGGCTGTGAAATTCCCCTTGTGGAGCAACAGTGTGTGTGGATGTGAGTCTCAAATCAGAATCAAAACACACACACGCACATATACATGTTCAGAGATTCTGTGGGCAGTGTGACAATCCTTCCCAGCATGCAGTGGGCCTTTATGACAACAGGGTGATGAGGGCATCCAGAAACTTCCCCCTGTCCTCCATCTTTAGCTCAATGACTGCAGAGAGAGAGAAAAAGGAGGGAGAGAGGGAAAGAGAGAGAGAGAGAGAGATTCACATAATCTGTTGTGGCATGTTGATAAATGCACACGTGAACGTGCGTGTGTGTTTTGGGGCCTGGCAGAACTGAAGGCATCTGACACCAAACTGACAGAAATGATGGGAAAATCAACTGAGATGCTGACAGAGCCAGTGAATAAAGCGGCAGCTCATGTGCAATGCATGTCAAATAAGTCTTTTAGTACTGCACGATTAATGCAAACCCTCCTGTGATGAAACCCATTTAACAATAGCAGAATTTGTTTAAGATTTGGCTTTCAATTTAAGTGTAGCACTGGTGTCTTAGTGAAGTTAACAAAAAACTGCATTACTACAATATAGAAAACAAAATTTAAAAATATTAATCAATACTATGAAAGCATCAATATACACTGTTTTTAAGTTTTGCAACATAGTATTTGTTTTGTACTAATTTTCTTAAATTTTAACTTATTGCAAATATCCAAACTCTTGACACACACATGTTGGTTTTGTGATTTATGGGGACTCTCCATAGGTGTAATGGTGTTTATACTGTACAAACTGTATGTGGTATTGTCCTACACTGACCCTACACCTAAACCAACTCTTTACAGGAAACTGTGTGCATTTAAAAAAAAAAAAAACACCATTTAGTATGTTTTTTAAGCCTTTTGAATTACGGGGACACTGTAACCACATAAACAT
This sequence comes from Enteromius mattozi, assembly GCA_032359235.1. Classification (NCBI taxonomy): domain Eukaryota; kingdom Metazoa; phylum Chordata; class Actinopteri; order Cypriniformes; family Cyprinidae; genus Enteromius; species Enteromius mattozi. The sequence goes on from JAUMHE010000318.1 coordinate 723,804, forward strand.
GCACACACACACAGAGCAGTGGTCATAAGAGCAGACAGATGGCACAGAAGTTCTGATCTGCTCTGCCCTCTAGTGTTCAATACGCTGTATGTGAGATCACCTGCCCATGATGCTGTGCTGCAGAGACTTACCTGAAGTGTCAAAATGATCGTGTAGAGTTCTGGAGCTGGTGCTCTCAGCTGCCTTTTCAAAAGCCCGGCCAAAGAAACTTAAAAATAAAATAACTGGAGTTAGAATAAGCTGGAAAAGAGTGACTGTAACATCTCTTTATAAAACAAACCTACTTTTTCTTGTCGGAGGTTTCTGATTCTGGTGGAATTCCCAGGACGATCACGGTTCCCTTCTCCACATCCAGAGGAGCAGCCATTATCAATGGAAGGATCTTACAGCGTTTGTTCCTTGTCTAACAAAAACATACACATGAGAACAGACATGGTTTTAACGTGCTTAGCTTTAGGATTTTTTGGGCTTAGCAACTTAATGTGATTACTGAAAATCTCCACAGGCACATCACATTAAATTATTACTTTCAATGTTTTTGCCTACATGTACTTACAGAGCAGACGAATGCTTTGAGCAGGTATTTGCAGAGGAGAGTCAGAGCCAGAGGTTTAGAAAACAGCTTCACATCCGGTGTTCCCTACAAACAGAAATATACAACTTGATTTTAACACAATAAAAGATTTACTGACAACAAAAATAATACGGTCGTCATTTATTCAACCTCATATGGTTACAAACATCTTATTTTGTTTTGTGGAAAACATGAGCATTGGGCAAAGCTGACAAGTAATAATAATAATAATAATAATATTCATTGTAACAAATTTTAAACAATCATAAATATTTTTTATTGTTTTCCCAAAATTAAATCATTAATAATAGTAATAATAATAATAATAATTAATAAATAAATTATTATTACTTATTTATTATTATTGAATTATACATATTAAAACAAAATAAACATGACTATAGTAATAATAATATTATTGCACTATAGTACCGATGAATAAGGAAAAAAAAGAAGAAAATAAAAAGTAACAAGAATCTTATTTTACAGAACAACAGTAAAATGACAATACAAATATTCATGGCGGTACTTTATTTCCTTGCTTTTAAATGTTTACCAAATAGCTTTAGTTTTGACACCATATATAAATTTAGTAAGATGGTTGGCACAGAGTGTTTTCATTGCAAACGTGCAGAGATGGATCAGCATTCACAAAGAACCAAACTGCAGTGAGCTAATCCTAAAAATACAGTTTTATACTTACTATAGACTACAATTATGGGGCTTTTCCATGCTATTTTTAAAGTCTGATGGAAAATTGCTCCACTCCAGAAATGTAAACTTGAAGATACTTGATTTGATCCTTACCTCCAGTAAATGGCAATAGAGGAAAGGCCCCTGTGAGAGTATGAGGTTAGTGCAGATACAGCTCGCCACTGTCTGCTGAATGGCCTTCAGTTTCTTCTTGGCCAGATCAATGCCTAAATGCAACCGCTCCAGATTACTCCTACAGAGACACAGATTAGAAACGAGAGAGAGTCGAAGAGTAAAAACTGGCATTAAGAAACCATACTGACACTTAAAAATCGATTAAAATGACTTTTTTTAGTTTTAGGTAACTATAATAACCCTGTTTCGTACCTGGACAGACAGTCCAGAGCTTTGATGAAGTTGTCGGTTGGCGTTTCATCCTTCTCCACATTCTCCAGCAGGGCGGCAGCAGCATGGACTACATCACTGGCCAGGAATCGGTTCTTAAAGCCAAAGTGTACGGCGAAGGTCTGCACACGGATGTCTTTCATACTAAAAAACAAACAGTGAACAATTAAAACACAACAGATACTGACTACTGCAGGAGCAATCTTTCATTTGACACTCTCTCACCTGAATTTATTGGCAGATTCCTCAATGACTTCACGCAGGTTCTCTTTAATTGTCATATCCATTGAGTTAAACTTCTGTCGTACCTGCTTGAGTGGCAGACTGAGGGAAAAACCATTATTAAAAAATATTTTCAAAATCTGATAGGATGAACCAAATTATAAAACAACCATAGTAAAATTGTATTGAGCATTAAAAGGAATAGTTTACGCAATATTAAACGTCCTGAAAATGTACACACCCTCAGGCCATCCAATTTGTAAATATGTTTGTTTGTTTATGGGAACAGATTTGGAGAAATATTGCATAACATCACTTGCTTAGCAATGGATGCTCTGCAGTGAATGGGTGCCGTCGGAACAAGAGTCCAAACCGCTGATTAAAACATCACAATAATCCACACCCCTCCAGTCCATCTTGTGGGTATTTATATGAAACAAATCCATCATCAAGGTGTTTTAACGTTAAACCTCCATAATCCATAACAACACTTCCACAAGTGGAAGAAAGTCAATCCCCTGCTGTCTTTTCACATCAAATCCATCTATATATTTGTTTACAATTTTATTTGGATTTGTTTTCGCTTGTAAATGGTGCTTGATCTGTACATATTTCTCTCCTGATTCAAATGAGAATTTTTTTTACTGGAAAAAACTATATTATGCCTAGGATGATGTTTATTTTAGCTGGAGAAATGGATTTGTTTCTTACAAACACAGTTTTTCACTTCACAAGACAACTGATGGACTGGAGGGGTGTGGATTATTGTGATATTTCTATCAGCTATTTAGACTCTCATTCTGACGGCACCCATTCACTGCTGAGGATCCACTGGTGAGCAAGTGAAGCAATGCTACATGTCTCCAAAACTTTTCAGGTGAAGAAACAACTCATCTACATCTTAGGATAGAATTTTCATGAAATGTTTATTTTAAGGATGAACTATCTCTTTAATATAAACCATTGACACACATCAACTTAATAAGGGTTGCTCAAATTATTAATACTTTTTAAATAAAACATCTATATCATATTCCTACTGCTGCTATTCTATAAAAATAGCAAGGTATTGGAGGCCAGGAAAGATTTTCCCATGAGTAATGTGATAAAATTACTGTGATGCATAGCTTCTTGCTTCACACTATTAACACATGAACCAAAGTATTTTTGTGTGAATTAAGAGCAAGAAGAATAAGATCAGTCCACTTACCCCATATCTGCTAGGAACTCTTGGAGTTTCTTCTGTCCGTTGATGGACCAGAGTTTAAAGCTGCAGGAGGTGTAACACGAGTTACAGATGCTCTCGTACAGAGACCAGTGCTGATACAACACCAACCTCAGACTGACACATGGGGTCAAGGGTCAAACACACTCAATACACACCACAGGTCATTATAACACATGTTCAAAACAACATACTGCATATTTTTGATATTCAATGAAATTCATAATGAGGTCATGAAAAAAAATGTAGCATGCTGCTTTTAAACAGTAGTACACCGGTTTTCTGTCTGAACACTCAAGCTCACATAAGTTCCATAATATGAAGCAGGATACTCGTATTCGAAAGAGATCCTCATGCAGTCAATGGACAGCGAGTTCTCCTCATCCTCATTTCTATGGCTGTGTCTGGACACATGACGCTGTAGGGTGGCGATGTCTGTCACATATTTCATGCTGTACAAGAAACAAGGTTACTTGAAACAATTGCTTCAGAAGTCACGAGAAAATCTGAGATGTTTCAAAGAGGTTAATGTTGGAAAAACGAGGTAAGAGTGAGATTCTTACTGTGGTATTTTATCATGAACCCACTGATCTGTCACTCCAATGACACTCCACCTGCCAATCAAAGAGCGGGTTTTCAGTTTAGAAAACAAATATACACTGATGATTTTTCAAAGTTATAAAACAAATTATTGGGAGTACATTTTAAAAGAAAATAGGATTTCAATCCGTATAAGCAATAGCAATTTATGAGTGAAAATAATTTCAAAGCAAATCCTACACTAAACAGCTTCAGTTTTGTGTACTGTGACTTTTTATAGGTAATATTAAATAAGCTCACCACAGCATGTCTTTGGTGTCTTTAGACATGACCCAGGCCAGCTCAAACATCACCAATGCTGCCTGAAAACAGAATAAAGCAGTTGCAAATTTTGAGAAAAAAATTGCTTATTCAAGTATTTAACAGTAGCACTAAATCCCTGTTCCCACCAAGCACAATATTTATAAAGATAACGATAACAATGACTATATTTGCCTCCACACCAGCGAACGATATCGTCTGTTTATTCTAAGCTTAAATTCTCGAGCTTGTGACAGCAGGATTGAAAACACTGATCCATAAATATGCAATAATACATAAATATTTAAGTCTCACATAGCATTGTTTTAAAACCTTTTAATAAAACACATGCATGTAAATAAGGCTGATAATCACAATGTATTGTTTTATTAATTAGTGCATATTTCAGAGCAACATACATTAGCACAAAAATGATATCTTATATAGTCAAAAGCCTAAAAACAATGATGTATTAATCGTGTTGTAGCTCCATCACAGAGTCCTAGCTACCAATCAAATCAGCTTCAAATTAATCTAATGCATGAATGTCAGACCATATGAAATCATAGTTACTCACTGATGTACCATGAAACTCGTACTGCTCATAGTCAAACAGAATCTCTCTCCTGCAACCAAAAACACTCTTCAGAATGTAGTTAACACAGAAAAATGTGTCAGCACTGGCAATTGTAATTTGGGGTGATTGTTAGGTTCATAATTATTGACCTTCGAGCTTCCCATTCCCTTCTGGCCCGTTGCCGTTCTATTCTCCTTTCCAACGCATCCTGAAGCAGTTAACACATACATTAGAAGATCTGAATATATAATCAAGCTACTTATAATACGTATGACAATATCATAAAAACATGCCTCATCGTAACGCCTTCGTTTCCCAGAAGGCTCTGCACTGCCATCACTTTCATTTCCAGAATCATCACCATCTTCTTCATCCTCCTCATCATCACGGAAGATGTCATCGTAGGACGGAACACAAAGGTCATCATCTTGCTTTATCAGAAGCTTAATCTATTGCAGTTCAAATAAAGAAATAATTTATTAATAACAATATTTTTGACAATAAAGGAGGAGGAAATAAGGAATGCTGAATATTTGTACCTGTGTGTCATTATAGACATTAACCACGTCAACAGGTCGGTGTGTATCACAGATGAAGAAAATGGAGTCTTCCTCAGGCTGAAGCGTCTCCAACAGGTCCACATTTGCTCCACAGTTTATCAAAACAAAATACTGGTACTAGAAGAAGAAACAAACAAACATTAATCAGCCTCAAAAGCTGATGACTATGACAGTCTATACAGTTGATATATAAGTTGGGTTTTAAAAACGCCAATGTAGACAGCATGTATGGGAGAGCATTAAGTGGTACCTGCTCTTTATGCTCCATAAAGGCTGTCCCCAAATCCTGCCAGCCTGCCACAGGAACCAGCGTATACTGAACTTGATCACAGTGAAACAGAGCCTGGATGGAATAGACATAAACAAACAGCAGGACTAAAAAATACTGAATACCTTCAAGCAAATACTGCTAGATAACGTTTATTTCAAAAGAGCATTTGTCAAACCACAAAAAGTCCTGGGATACCAAAAGATAAAACTAAAAGCACTGTTTTTTTATTAAAATAAATAATAAATTCTGATTTTAAATTAAATAAAATAATAAAATTGATTGCAATAAATACATAAAAACTCCAAAACATTTTATTAAAATAATTAAACATTTAACAGAAAAAAAACCAATGAGGTAACACGAAATATTTTTTTAAGCAAACAATATTTTACACATATTTGTTATAATATTTTATTATAGAATTAATAAGGGCTTTATACATTATTGTGTAGCTGCCTTTAATATTTTAGGACGGGGTCTCTCGCACATAGATGATCATATTTGGATGCATGAGGTCTAAAAGATTGAAGACCCCTGTTCTAAACAAACCAACCAACCATGTGTGATCTCTAACATGTAGCCTACTACATAAACATCTGAAAACCTACACCACATAATCACACTACCTTCTTTGCACAGTCACAGATCTTTAACGTTACATCGTATCCTGTGCATTTAATGCGTGTGTATGTTGTAACCCTGTTAAATTACTGTAGCATATGAATTTTGACTTGACTAACCTGCAGAACTTTACAGGCACACAAAGCATCAATATCAGGAGACACGAACAGGGCCACTCTCTAAAGATATAAAAACAAGAAAACATGCAAGCTTTACAAAGTCAAAGCAGTTTAAGAATATGTATTCAACTTTAAGATACTATACTATATACTATCAACTTCAACCAATAATACAGTACAATGTAACACAAAAGCAGTAACATAAGATACAACATATCACATGGAACCAAAATGGACTTTATAACATACAACACTAAAACATTTGCATATAATTGTAGTATTAAAACTGTAAATATCAACAGTATTTCTGCCTCGTACGACTCGAGCAAACCAACTCAAGCTAAAAAAAACAACTGTTACGCACCTGATTAACGACAACATCATAAAATTCCTTTCGAATATCGGTCACAAACATGTTAAAATATAAGCTTTGAAGTTTAAATATATATTAAAAAACTATAACTTCTGCGTATGTTCGCGTTTTAAGACAAAGACTTCGTTGTTTTTAAACTCAAGGTTTCCGTGTTTCGTCTCTGGCGCCAAATTTGCTGCTTGTACACTTAGTTCGGCCTTTGCCGAAATAACCAATGGAAACGCGACTTAGAGTGACAGGTGAATACATTAGCCAATGGCGTGCGACGGCAAGCGGCTCTCCTGTCCAATCAGATACAGATACACACACTAGCAAAATACGGTAATAGAAAGATTTAGATTTTTAAAAAGCACATTTTATTAATTTATTGAATAGTTATTGTAATTATTATATCTCGTATTGATTTAACAATTTTACCAATTTTATATATAGGGCGTGTTTCGAAGCTTGAAAGAGACCTGTGATTGGCTACGGTTTGGGACGACGCGTTGTTGTTTTGTTGCGTCACGTCCTTACTACTCGTCACGCACTTCCCACCGATAGGAGAGCTGCTGTGTTTGTTATTGAGTTGTCATCAGTATTCTCTCATCACTGCTGATATTCTGCGGTCAGGCAGATAAAGCGATAATATGGTATGTAATCGACTTTAATGTACATTTAAATGTGCCTTTTTAGCATGACGCCTTTTGTTGTTATTACTATTAGAACTTGCTAGCCAATGCTAAGCTAAAAGCAGTAGAAAGCTGCACTGTCACTGTAGCAGAAATGATATTGGATGTTTGTTTAAAATTTAAATTACATCTGGTTTTTTTAACGAATACGAGTTGTCTGAAGCATACAATATTTCAACTAAAGAAAAGAATATCGTTAGAAATGCACAAGTTATCACTGCATTGATCTTGAACTCTTAGTCTACCTATATACACGTCAATACATGTATGTGTGTGTATATATATATATATATATATATATGTATATATATATATATAGATATATATGCTTATATATATACACACACACACAAAATGTGTTGTTAAATTTGTGTTTTGTTAAAGTTTGTTTTAAACCTGTTTTTGTCCTCTTCCTCTCTTCTTCCATTAGTTCTCCTTCAACATGTTTGAGCCCCATGTGGGCCGGGTTTTCCAGAACCGTTTCTCTACTCAGTACCGGTGTTATTCAGTGTCCATGCTGGCAGGACCCAATGACCGCTCAGATGTGGAGAAAGGAGGAAAGAGTATGTCATTATGTCTATAATGCTGTAAAACAAAGCAACATAAAATCAAGTATTTAGTAGATTCTGGGTTGCATTTCACTGAACTAAAGCAGCTATTATGTTGTATTTTCAGTAATTATGCCCCCGTCTGCTTTGGACCAGCTGAGTAAGTTACGTGCAGTGAAATAAATATGAAAACTTCTGTACTGTTTACATGTCTTGTCTATTGATTTCATATGTGGTTTGTTTTTCAGGCAGACTAAACATCACATACCCCATGCTGTTCAAACTCACCAACAAGAATTCTGACAGAATGACACACTGCGGCGTTCTGGAGTTTGTGGCAGATGAAGGCATCTGTTACCTCCCTCACTGGGTATAATATACACAGCAGATCAACTCATACTGGATCTTGCTAGCACTTTTTATATTTGACACGTTATTGGTATTGATCATGTTTCATTTTGTCCTCAGATGATGCAGAACTTGTTGTTGGAGGAAGGTGGTTTGGTTCAGGTGGAGAGCGTGAATCTCATGGTGGCCACATACTCCAAATTCCAGCCACAGAGTCCAGACTTCCTGGATATCACAAATCCTAAAGCTGTGTAAATATATAAATAGCATGCACCTTTCACACAAAATATTTTTAACGATATATCAGCTTATATTTAGGTCTGAATGTGCTGATTTATTAATACTTTAATATCCATATTTTTTCAGATTAGAGAATGCTTTGAGGAATTTTGCCTGTTTGACCACAGGAGACGTAATCGCTATCAATTATAATGAAAAGGTGATTATGTCTGTTAATCAGTATAATAATGATTCAAATGGTAAAAAAAACCCTGATGCACTGAACCAGAAACTTCTGTTTTCCAGATTTATGAGTTACGTGTCATGGAGACCAAACCCGATAAGGCTGTGTCCATCATTGAATGTGATATGAATGTAGGGATGCTTATTAAATATATAAGCACACAATAAATATCATATACCTTATATATGCTACTGTTCAAAAGTTTTGGGTCAGTAGGAAAGAAGCAAATTAATACTTTGCGAGGATGCATTAAATTAATTAATAACTTGTTAAGTTAGGACATTTATAATATTTAAAATGTTGCTCTTTTGAAATGTCCAATCATGATAGAAAATGGGCCACAGATAGTAATCAGAAATGTTTCTTGAGCAGATCAGCATATTAGAATAATTTCTGAAGGATCGTGTGTCACCGAAGACTGGAGTAATGATGCTGAAAATTCACCTTTGCTTCACAGGAATAAATTACATTTCAAAATATATTCAAACAGAAAATATTTCAGATTGTAAAAATATTTTACAATGTTACGGATTAGACTATTTAGATAAAATAAATACAGTCTTGGTGAAGAGAGGCCTTTAAAAAACTAAAAAATCTTACTGACCCAAGCGTCTGAATGTTTTATCAGATCTGTATTATATTACCTGAATACCTTTATGCATCTCTAATTACACAATTTTTGCCTTTGAGGTGGACTTTGATGCTCCTCTTGGTTACAAAGAACCAGAGAGACACATGCAGCGTCCTGAAGAACCAACAGTATGTTCTGACAAACAAAAATTCCTTGCACCACCTGACAAATCAGTATTATAATTCACATGTAAGCTGTTCTTAATGCTCGTGTTTATCATTCCACTGTAGGAAGAGGAGACGGATCCAAGTAACTATGAGATGGACCTCGGTTTCAGAGTAGGTCAAACAGTGATCATCATTATTGCAGTCTCATTCACCTTCATATGTTATGAAATGAAATGTTACCTTGACAAATTAAGACTTGTTCAATGGTGCTGTTTTTTCTCCTCAGGCCTTTACTGGTTCTGGAAATCGTCTAGATGGGAAGAAAAAAGGCATTGAACCCAGTCCAGCACCGCTTGATCCTAGTGACATCAAACGGTACTGACCAACCACCTCTCATTCTTGCAGTCTAAGTTGAACTTTCATTTCAATTGCTTTTTTTTTTTTATACAGAGGAATTCCTAACTACGAGTTCAAAGTCGGAAGGATCACCTTCATCCGTAACTCCAGACAACAGCCCCGCAGAACTGAAATAGTAAGAAAAATTACAGGGCAAATAATGTTTTAAGTTTAAACAAATTCACATTTCTACATGAATATATTTAGTGTATATTACAGTTTAAGTAGAGACACTGTTAAGTAAATCTCTTATTTGAATAATATTTTCTTGTCTCCAGGATGATACAGCCAGTAACTTCATTGCGTTCTCTGGGGAAGGACAGTCCCTGCGCAAAAAAGGCAGAAAACCCTGATTACACACATACAGTTGACCTGAACACAGAAAATCAACTACTGTTTGGTTACTTGTGCTCTTTTTGAACTACCATGTACTCAACATGTAGTTATTTGATGACACCTGATTTTTCTTTAAGCACCTCACGGATGTTTCTCTACACGACAATTGATGTTTTACAAATGGTTTGGCGTACTGAATCCCCCTCTTTTATATATTAGGAAACACAAACCAGTGACCAAACACTTGTTCTGTAACATTTATATGCATAAAACCTTGAATTATTTAAATAAAGTTCACCCTGCATTTCATCAGATTTGTTCTTTATTTAACATATACCTTCTGCTTCATACTTCAAATCAAAAATTATTGTAATCATTTTATGAAACACAAAATTATATGAACACACCACTCAAGTCCATTAGTTAAGAGAGTCATCAAGATGTTTCACAATTAAAATTCTGCTTCTGGAGCAATCCATAGCAACACTTTTACCAGTGGAGAAAGTGAAATTATTGGAAGAAAGACTTCTATTTTAGCCGGATGGATGGATTTGTTTTCTACAAATACACAGCTTTTCACGTCACAAGACATTAATTCATGGACTGGAGTGGTGTGGATTACTTTTGAAGTTTTGTTTGCTGTTTGGACTCATTTGGACGGCACTCATTCACTGCAGAAGATTCATTATGAGCAAGTGATGTACTGCTAACTTTCTCCAATTAACTTTGGTTGAACTATTCTTTTATGATGATACATGATCAGTGACAGCAGAAAATAATTTCAACAGTTTAACAAAGTATTACCACAAGACATTGTTAAACACCAGCTGGTTATGATACATTTGCTAAAATAGAACCTTGTCCATGTAAAATATCCAATATTTCATCAGTAACTTATAACCAGATGTTCAGATTTCTACTGTTCTGGGACATGATAAAAAGAAAAAAATAGTTTGTTTTATCTTTAGCATCAAGAAGCTTTATTTAATTAAAGGTATTTTATATCACAGATAAAGCTAAAATATATTCATACTGTCAAAAAAAATTCTGATAAGTTCCAACTGACCCATCAAAAACACTAACAGAGAGTGACGCGAGTTAAAGAGTGTATTGTCTTTCAATCCACTTCACCAGTGCTGACAATACACACAGTTTCCTCACTCACAGCCAGAATAAAAACAGCTATTGTTCCTCATTATGACCCATTATGCCACTTGAGCAGTTGAAATTCATTCAGTGCTTCTGTCTGATCGAGTGTCATTCACCAGCTCAGGAATCAGAATTGTACTTCCAGATGGCAAACTCTCCGTTGTCGCTGCAGGTGGCCAGCAGTCCCACCTCCTTCGGGTTCCAGGACACACAGTTGACGTCCTGACTGTGGGCTTTGGGCACATGAGCTGACATGTGGAAGATGGGCTGCTCTGGGTCAGCAGTGGGGTCTTCTCTGAACACACGGACACCATCATCGCCACACGCTGTGGCCAGGGCACCGGTCAGACGACACCTAACAAGTCAAAATTGAGAAAAAGCCAAATTCATTCTTTGCCACTAGGTGCCTCTTTTGGAGCGTTAAGAGCAATATAAGAACCTTTTATAACCCATAATAGGGGCACTTTAAGGAATAAAGGGATAAATTAAGACATAAATTCAGGGCATGCAATATCTTGTCCAAAAGTAATATCTAAGAAGAACACAGAGTATTTATAGCAACACTTTAAAGTTAAAAAATTTCAAAACCATTTTATATAAAACATCTTAAGACTCTGATACCTCTGCTCCCAACACCTATAACAACTGAAAGTGTTTCACTAGAAGTTAGCAGTGAACCGGTTACTTCACCTAAATATGTTTGTAGATTTGTAATATGCATTTCTATAGTTTTGCTCAAACTTGTGACTTCGATCACTCAGTTTAAGCGATTCACTAGCAAAAACCAGACCAAAAGAGCCATTCATTTTTAATTTTTGACATTGCTTGTAATAATTTTAAAAAGCACATAGGTGGGTGAAACAGCTTTTTTTAAACTCAGAATAAGTTAAACCACTGCATCACAAAATTGATCACTGCTTCGGAGTGATCCAGTCAGATCGTGTATCGCAAATCATTTGAGCATGTGTCATGAATCATTTAATTCAGATCAAGACTTCGGAGCACGTTAAAAAAAAAAAAAATATATATATATATATATACAAAAAATAAAAGAAACAAAATATACGGTAACACTTTATTTTACAGTTACACCTATTAGTTGCTTATTAGCATGCATATTACTACAATATTAGCCATTTAAATTAATGGTAATTAAGCACATTTTAATGCCTTATTCTACATCCCTAATCCTACACAATACCTAAACTTAACAACTACCGCACTAACTATTAATAAGCAGCAAATTTAGAATTTATTGAGGAAAAAGTCATATTTAATAGTTAACAAGTGTTAACCTATTATAAAGTGTTACCAAATATACAAACACATTTATATGGTGTTACTATAGTAAAGGTGTATTAACCCTGTTTTTTTGGTATAACCACAGTTTTACTAAAAAACTATGGTCTGTGAAAAGTCAGAAGTGAAACACAAGCTGTAAAGGTTTGTACAATTATACTTAAAGGCCTTTTGATTGCAAAAAATATACAAACTATCCATCTGATGACAGACGGTAAAGAGTACAGTAGATTGTGTTAGGTTTCAGCATTTTTGATCATGTTGATAATATAGAAATTCACATATCAAATACAATACAGTAGGATTAATAGGGTTAAAACAGTTAACACAGTGCATCTTACCATGCAACATCATATACTGTTCTCCCATGGAATCCAGACAACGTACACACACACTTCCAGGACTCATCTGACGAACCTGCGTCAAAATCACCATAACAGCCAAGTCAACTACAGACTTACTATTCAAAATAGCAATATACAGCAAAACTGCATGTAAGAAAAATGTTGAAATTTTTGTGCTCTCACCATCACCAGGCGTCGACTCCTTCCAGATCTTCACGGTACGATCATCGCTACACGATGCCAATCTCTGTCCTTCAAGGTCAAAGGCCAGACTCCAAACGGTGGATTCGTGACCCTCCAACGTGGCTCTACATTCCCAGTCATCATCTTCCTCTTTATAAATACACACTTTGTTGTCATAACTGGCTGATGCGAGAAGCTGCAAAAGAAAATTACAAAAAGCATTAATTATACATTAATAATAGGAGTGATGGATAACATGCATGTAAATATCTTACCTCCTGTGTCGGGTGCCAAACGACATGCTTCACATCCTGTGTATGTGAATTCACAACACTTACACACTCATATTCATCCTCCTCGTCCACTAGAAGGAAAATAACACAAATAATAATTACTGTAAGGAAAGACACTACAGGAAAAACTATTCTTTCTTCATACACCGATCAGTTTTGAGATTGTTGGGCTATTTTACTTGCATAACTTTCAGACTAGTGGGAAAAAAAAACATCCTAAATACACATTTAAGTGTTCATTTTATTACATTTAATCTTTTTGTGTCTGTAGATTACAATTAGTGCTGTCAAGTGACTAATTGCACACAAAAGAAAAGTTTTCGTTTAGCTACATAATATACTGTGTATGTTTATTATGTATATATAAATAGAAACACATGCATATTTACATGTTAAATGTTTATATATTAAATATATATATATATATATATATATATATATAAAAATATAAAATATGGGCAGTGCACATATTATGTAAACAAAAACTTTTATTTTGGATGCAATTAATCGTTTTGAAAGCACTTATCTTCTATATTTCTTGTTTATATAACATTTTATTCCTAAAACATGGTGAAAAATATACATGTAATTATTAATTACTAAATTAGATTAGATGTTTTGTAAAACCTTTGACTATAAGATATGATTAAAATGAAACAAGAATTTGGTTTTATCTAATGATAAGGTTTCTAGAAATGTATGCAAATACTGTGTGCATATTTAATTAGATAACATCTCATTTAAACAACCTTTCCAATACACAACGTTTTTCTTAATGTACTTTGATGAATCTACTGGGGAATTATGATACACATAAATTAAAATTTCTACCTTAAACTCAGTCGAAACTTAAAAATGTTACTTTCTTATTGCATATTCCTCTGCTTATTATGAATGATTCATTATTGGATGTCATTCTATAGAAAAAAAACCTGCTATAGAGTCTATTTATTGATTTCCTGATGTACCTTCCCAGAGCCAAACACTTTTGTCTCTGCTGCAGGTGGCCAGTAAGTTCCCAGACGGAGCCCAGGCCACACACTTGACCTCGTTCTCATGACCTTCTAGCACTGTCAGGGACTGTAAACACACATGATGGACACGCCAGTCCGACAAGGTGTTAACAATGTCACTTCCTTCAATTTTTAAGGGTCTGAAACTATGCTTATGAAAAAACAAACCTCGAAATCATCATTCGTCTTCTTCCAGATGCATGTTGTGGCATCAAAGCTGGCAGATGCCATATATTTCCCACAGGGAGACCAGGCCACCTTTCTGACCGTACGCTGGTGTCCATCATCCAGGACACACTTACATTCCCAACTGTCCCCTGAGAATAAAGATCAGACACATAAGACACAAGCAATAAAAATATAATATACTGGCAGTAAAAATTGGGAATAATAATGATTTTTAATGTTTTCGTTTTTTCACCAAGGCAAGACAAAAATACAGTAAAATATTAGTACAATTGAAAATAATTGTTTTCTATATGAATATATTTTAAAATGTAATTTATTCCTGTTATAAAAAGCTGATTTTTCAGCAGTCTTTACTCCAGTGTTCAGGTGTCAAGAAAATTAAGCTTTTCTGTCATGTGAATAAATACATTTTAAACTATGTTTATAGCAAACAGACATTTTAGAGTGTAATGACATTAAAAACACTTGATCCTACAAATGCAGCCTTGGTGTGACGTCATTCAAAAACATCAAAGAACATGAGTTATTAAAAAGGAATTTGATCATCTCTGTGTGCATGTATACAAATATATACGTACAAAATAATCTATAATCTTGCAAGGATGTGTCAAATAAACAAATAGTAAAAAAGTATAAGCAGTATGTAGGGTGTTGCATATTTGCGCACTGTGTACAGCACTGCACTGTATTCATATCTTTTACTTATTAATGATTCCCTGACTTCAACTTGACATACTTTTCAGCTTTCATATATAACGTTAAGTACATGGTTTAGACGGGTAATCTGTGGTGTAAAAGCATATGCATGTTGTTTTTACCTTCTTTACCCCATATTCTTATGGCGCGGTCTCCGCCGCATGACGCGAGCAGCGTTCCCGCCGGGTTCCACGCGACGTACCAGCAGCGCGCGTCCGGGTGCGCGCTCACTCTCTGCAGCAGCTCCAGCGCGCCCTTCATCTCATATAACTGTGTATTATTTGTGATTATATGACATGCAAGTGTTCCCCAATCGGCAACGCTGTCCTCTCACAAATGTCACACTGCTTCAAGACTTCTGTTTATCCGCAGCTCCCCACTTCCTGCTTCGTGCTTCTGTGGTTTTCCTGTTGATCCAAATGCAGGGCAGTAGCGCCGCCATCAGGACTGTAGAGAAAGCGTTCATGAACGGAGAAAAATGAGAAACAGTACTTAATTTTATCCACAAATGCAAGTTTATGAAAGCACCCCCTACATACAATTTTTTTTTTACTTTTAAAAAAGGTATTAAAATCTACATTTAATCTTTGTCTACCTCCAGTAACAAAAAAGGCAACTAAAACTTTGAATGTATGCTCCTTTTTTGATGTTTTATTTAATAATTCATTTGTATTGTTGGAAAGATTATGCTTATTGTTCGGCTTATTGCCAAAATAAATAAATAAATAAATAAACATTTTATATATATATATATATATATATATATATATATAATTTTTTTTTTTTGCAGTATATATATATATATTTAAAAAAAAAAAAAAAAAAAAAAT
>JAUMHE010000318.1:751641-787107 GCA_032359235.1 Enteromius mattozi
CATCAATTGTCTTGAGTGTGATGTTTAGACATTCTCTATTCAATGCATTCAGTGTCATGAGTGCAACGCTCTGAAAGGGGTTGGATATATTGTGTCATCCTAACAGGAGGAGCAAGCCAACACTCACCTGTCCAGGTACAGAAAGGTGCAGCATGAGATGGAGGAGGCTCAGGAGCGTGCTGACATCGCTGAGTCCCAGGTCAACAAGCTGAGAGCCAAGAGCCGAGATGTTGGGAAGGTAGTAACAGATGATGATTATGTAGAGAGGTAACTTTTAATACATAACATTTTAACAAAATTTAATTATATTATTATTTTCTAGAGTAAGGATGAAGAATGAAGACAAGAAACCACACCTACAAGCAAGCATATAATATGACTTACTTGTGCTGCGTTTCCTGTGACCATTAAAATAGCAAATTTTAACTTTGTTCTTTGAATTCATTCTTATTATATATTTTTTCAACTCTCAAGCTTTATCATATACTCAATACACTGCTATATAAACTGCAACTATACTGTTTAAAACATCCTTTAAACAAGACATTTAACTTAAGGTCCTGTGGTCATTAAAAATCCCATAGAAAACCCTGTATCAATCCTAACAATCCTCATCTCTATCAATCTCTCCTCTCCACCTACAGTCAGTGTGTAGTACATGCCATTTAAACTACTAAAAGACATGCATCCTGTCATGAACGAGACGTGAGGCATGCAAATCCATTTGCAGAATACTTTAATGAATGACTTACAAACAGGATGAAAACAGGCGGCTTCGATAACAGCTTACGGAGGTGTCAGAGGCAGAGGCAAAACAGAGTCCAGAAAGGCAGAGACGTGAGCAAAGGTCATAGACAGGCAAGGTCGGTAACAGTAAATCCAAAATACACAAAGACAAGGAAACACAGAACGCTTACAGAGGGGAATATCCACACAATGATCAGCGATAATACAGAGACAAACGGGCATCTAAATACACACACTGATCAGGCAACTGGGTGGAGACTTGAGTAAACAACCATGACAACAGATGAGGGGGCGGAGACATGAATGGGAAACCATGACAACATATAGGATGGGCGGAGACATGAGTTCATTGATGAGAGTTAGTCTGACGCTGGAGTGCCGACCAGTGAGCTGGGCTGGCACCTCCAGCTTGATCGTGACACATACAGTGCATACTATACTACTCCTACTACTACAAGTAATAATTAAGATTATTATTATTATTACAACATCACTTGAACGGAATGCAAAAAAATCTTATGTTCACAAACCAAAATTTGCTTTTGATATTTGGGTTAAGTGTGGCCTGGACATTTTTTTTTTGTGAGATTCACCTTAGTTTTTTTATTATATCATATTATAAATTCTATTTGCCTATTCAGAAACCATCTCTAAAATCATTGCCACTTTATTTTCACTTTTTAACATATGCTTCTTTTTCAGGGGTGAAGTTTACGAGCATTTCCCACACCTACCTCTCAAACCACTGCCAAAGAAACAGTAGGCTTTCTTTTCCATAATCATCATCATCATCATCATCACAGAATACCATACAATCCGTAATTCTGAAACAGTTTTTGGTCATTTCCGCCCAGGATCCTGAGTCACGGCGGTAAAGGAGAAACCGTCCTTCTCCCGGCCATCAAACGCAATCTCAGCAGCACCATGTCAGAGCGGCAGAAGAGAGCGCAGGACGTGCACAGACTGCGTCTCAGGAGAGCGGTGAACTCTTAACCCTCCTCTGCAGTGAAGGTTACGCTGCTCCACTTCTGTCTTTGTGCCATTGTGTCTGCTGATTAGAAGGTCTTACGGTTCTATCTCTATGAAAAGGCTTAAACACCTCAGTCAGTGTCTCTATAAGCTGAAGGAAGGTCAAAAATATGCAGTGAGTGAATGGCTGTTGATCACGTTTGAATCCCTAACGAACTAAATAAGAATCTTTCCAGGGAAGCAGCCAAAAGTCAAAGATGAGACGAGAGCTAAGCTGCATGTCCTTCAACAGGACGATCCATAAACTCTCAGAGAGACACAACATATAAATGAAACCTTTTGATCAAATTTCTTGTAACTCATGCACATACACTGACACGTGAATTTCCCTGAAGGTTTCAAAAGCAGTTTAAATTCTCGTTACTGTTAAATCTGTAAATCTCTTTAAATAAATGCACCAGCACCACCATTTATGATGTTTTTGTATAGTTCTTATCGTTCTGGAGGAATCTGAAGGTGTTTTGCACCAAAGGCCTATTGTTGAACTGTTGTTTATTTCTTTCCTAATTCTCAGTATGTTTCATCTGTAGTGCACTAGTGTAATGTGGCCTATAGTGTGTCCTGTAGGATCTCTAACTGACGACTACAACCCATTGGATCAGTGCCCGGACCTCCAGCAGACACCACATAGTATTACTGTGTTTAAGAGCCTTATTAAGTAATGGGCTTTAGAGAGCACTATCTCATTCACTGCAATTCAATCAAGATGCTTTAGATGTCTCAAACAGCAAACGATCAACACGTTTCTGTAATTCAGTTTACCCAATAAAACATTTTAGTAACACATTGTTTGTAAAGTTGTAATTGTTTGATAAATACATCAATACACGATAATGTCTTTTACAAATATGTTGCATATGACTATACAACAAAGAGTTATTATAGTTAACTAAAACCATAAAAAATCGTTGCTTCTTGAAATAAAATAAAATAAAAATGTTTTGTTGTAACTAGTTTAATCTAGTTGACGTACAGAAATAACTAAAACTGAAACAAAAAAATATATTAAAATGACATAGACATAAATCCCCCAAACACTACTGAAAATGACCAAAACACAATAAAGAAAAACTGATTAAAAAAAGAATCAGAATAATACTATAAAATATATTTTTTCTTACTTATTTTGCTTGTTCCCTTTTATCTGGTTATTTGTTTATCCATGTTTTTTTTATCATTTAGTATTTATTTTTTTAATTAATTTTTTATGCTAATATTTTAAGTAAATGCTATGTGCATAATGTTTATAAAACATTTAATAAAAACAGTTCAAAAATATTACTTCACTAAAACTGAGAGCACCAATGAAAATATTTTTATATTTAATTATAATATATATATATATATATATATAAAATGTTTTGAGTAAAAGTTTTTTCTTTTACTTTTTTAAGTGTACACCCTAATTATAATTTTTTTTTTATGTAAATTATATAACTTATAATTGCATATTGTAGTTTTAGTTTATAATAATTATATATGCTCAAGAGTTTAGGCAGCTACACAATTTATCAAAATGAAATCAAGCAATGAAATGGCCGTGGAGAAGCGAGGGAGGCTATGGGTCAGACGGGTCAGACAGACAGATTGTTTAAGGAGGTAAATGCAGGTAAATGGCCGCAGCCCCAGCAAAGCATCGTTGGCCTGGTGTTGACCAAATGACTTAAGGTAATAAGATAATTGAGGAAGGTATTATTAGATAAGCAATGAAGAAAGGAAAAGGGTTGTTCAGACAAAGTATCTTATCTTCTCAGAAGCATAGCTTACAGAGTGACGTCTCACATACAACATCAGTATAAAAGAGCAGGGCTTCCTCCGCTGCAGGACCGGACACTTTCAGTTCAGTCTGCACACTCTCTAGCGGTTGATCTCTGTGTTGTAAACTCAGCAGTGTGATCATGTTGGCTTCACGAGCACACCTCGTCAAGCAGGCCACAGCCATGCTGGTGCGCCAGCCCGCCTGCCTGATGCATCATGGGGGAGACTGGGGCAACTGGGGCAACACCAACATCGCTGTGGTAAGAACATCACACAAACTGGCAGTCTTGAATTTCTTGTTGGCTGCAAGATATAATCTCTGTTTGGTTCTGAATATGTAAACGGATCTGCTTTTGAAGGTTTTCTCAGGCTGCGGTTGGTGGGATGGAACTGACATCCATGAGGCTGCGTAGTAAGTATACATACAGCAGGGAGCACTTCAAAATATCAATCCCTATATCATTATTTTGGTCATTTATCAAACAAGCACCATTTATGGTAACACTCTAAAATAAGGTCTCATTTGTTACCAAACTAATAATGTCCAATATATATCAACATCATTTATTAACCTTTGTTAAATGTTAGTTGAAAATGTTTGTCCAGTGCATTAACATCTGAAAAAGTATAGTAGTAAATGTTGGGTTTAACGTTAACTAAGATTATTAAATGCAATGAAAGCATTGTTCATACTTAGTTCATGTTAACAAATAAAGCTTTGCTGTGAAGTGTTACTACATTTACTTTAGAAGCCAATTGTGTCAGATAAGATTATGTATACTTTTTACCCTATGTGCAAATAGATTTTTGTAGTTTTGTGCTTAAACATCAATGAATTTTGTTATATTTCCGACTAAATCAAGAAAATGTAATTTGCAAATGAAGCAAAATTAGATCTAAGATATTGTTCCTTATGCACTGCAGAATAAGTATAATAATCATAAAAACAAAAACTTGCAGCAGAAGAACTCTTGCAGTAGCATCATTCAAAACATTAATCTGTCAAAGGCTAAGTGCTCTTATATTTTTTATAACATGGATCTGTTTGGATTATGTAAAGGTTAATGTACAATCACTTGGTCAGTATCACAAAATAAACTTAGGTTCAGGTTCATCAAGGGTTTATTAAGAGATAATGACTGGATGACCGCACATGACCCTTATTACAAAACTATTTGCCAAGTAAATAAATAAATACTGAACTGAAATGATAATATCTTGGTTACCTGGTTTAGATCAACACCTAAGCTTAAAAGCATTTTGACAGTTGAATGCTGTATCAATCAGAATCAAGCGTCCTATAAAACATAATTAATAAATAATGTGTCTCTTTGAAGCACCATGTACCACTTGAGCCGTAATGGAGCCCGTTTTCAGATCTTTGCCCCAAACCAGCAGCAAATGCATGTCATGGACCACATGAGGATGCAGCCATCATCAAGTGACAACAGGTAAAGATCTTTAAAATAAATATTCCATATGCAAATTGTGGAAATATAACAAAAAAGTACCATGGGCATATCATGTTTTATGGGAATGTCATTGGTTTTCGGATGTGCAGCACGGGATTTTTTTGAAGTAGCATTACATGACTGTAGTGATAGTTCACAATATTGTATGTTTTAAAGTAGCATGACCATCTGAAACCAAACCGTTTCCACTCTGCAGGAACGTGATGATGGAGTCTGCGCGATTCAGCCATGGCCAGGGCATGATGCAGATGAACGATCTGTCCAAACTGGACGTCAACAGCTTTGATGCTGTCATCTTTCCTGGAGGCCACGGAATAGTCAAGAACCTGTGAGAGAGACAGTCTTTTAGCTGATGAATGCTAATGCGAATATATGCAAATGCATTCTAAAGGAAGTGAATTATCCTGACAGTTTATCACATAGAAACCATCAAGAGTCACCGTGGAGTCCGTCTGCACATACTTAAACTTTGATGACCCTCAGATTATGTGCGGCTTGGCCTTTTTACTATTAGTCACCCCAGATCTACCTCTATTCCTGGAGAGAAAATCCTCTTATCAAGTTTCACTATTAGCAAACAATTGGTTAAGGCAAAGTGGAAATAAAGGTGATGGATGAGACTAATCCACGTCTGAGCCCAATCCGGCTTCAGATAGCCCAATTACACTTCAGCACCTTTAGAAAATATAGAAAAAGTTCCTTCAAGGTTTCAAGAAGTGTTGGGTTGATTTGAGCAGAATTTTTTTTTCCATTCAACATTTCATAAATCATGTTATCTGACTTTTACATTTCATGAGCAGGTCCACCTTCAGCAAAGATGGCAAAGACTGCAAGCTGAATAATGATGTGGAGAGAATTATGAAGGACTTCCACCGCGCTCGCAAGCCCATTGGGTACAGTATATGACTCTAAAATATTAAAACTGTAAAAATAAAATCAAAATGTAGTCCTTGTCTATACTACATAAAGATGGGTGAATGACTGCTATTTAAGATTCTGCACCGTTTTTAGGTCACTTATCAAATTAGTAACACTGATCACTAACGTTAACTGTTGGGTAAAAGGTCAGATTTTTTTTTAATTCAAATTATTCTGATTTATTCTAGTAACAAAAATTGCTGTATCAAAGCAACTATATTCTAGTTTTTTAACCTTTAAATATCACTTTCAAAGTCATTTTGATGGTACACTGACCTTTACTGAGGCGAATGGCTTCATTTCCCTCCAGAACATCTGTTTTTGAACTAAAGCTAACTTCACGCCATGTCGTTATTCCGAGATGACAACACGTGACATTCTAAGCTCTATCTAAATGATGTGTTTCTATGGCAATACTATCAACGCCAAACCCCTCGTGCGCTCCTGAATTCGTAATTACAACTTGTAAACTCCAAAACACGTTCTGAGAGTTACAACTTGAACCAGTGACAGATGTGACTGCCGCCATGTTCATTTTGGTGCTACCTCTGAGTCAGACAACATGGAAAGCTATGAGTAAAATGTCATGTGTTATCTCGCAATTATGACATGGTGTGAACGCAGCATTTGGTAAACCGGTGCGAAAAGGGGCGAATCGCTTTACGGTGGCAAGAGAATGCAGGTGCACAGTTCTCCACTTTTAATAACAGTGAATTCACTCACTTAACTGTAGGGGACTCTATAGTCACAAAAATACAGACTACATACAGTTGCTTTAAATCAGGAAAATGTAAATAAGAAGCATTTTCGTTTGTGGTGTGTGAATATGATTCAGTTAAATTGTTTAAATATTTGTTAACTGACCTCAGTCCTGCCCTCTCTTTGGCTCAGTTTGTCCAGCATGGCTCCTCTCCTGGCGTGCAGAGTGCTGCCCAATCTGGAAGTCACGATGGGTTACGAGCGTGACGAGAGCAGCCGCTGGGGCCGCTGGCCCAACACCAACATGGTGCAGGCGGTCAAGAGCATGGGGGCCCGTCACAACACCCGTGAACCTTACATATCCTTTTACCTTCATTTTTATGTCAAACGTACATCAAAAACACCATAAAGTGTGTCTTTAAATTATGCAGGAAGTTACTGCATCTCGAAGCATATGTGACCCTGGAAAACAAAACCAGTCATAAGGGTTAATTTTTTGAAAGTGAGATTTATACATCATCTGAAAGCTTAATAAATATGCTTTCCATTGCTGTATGGTTTGTTAGGATAGAATATTTGGCCGAGATGCAACCGTTTAATATTCTGGAAACTGGGGGTGCAAAAATATTCAAAATGGCTATGTCATGCAAATGAAGTTCTTAGCAATCCAAGATTAATTTTTGATATATTTACAGTAGAAAATTTACAAAACAATTTAATGGAATGTGATTTTTACTTAATATTCTTATTGTTTTTGGCATAAAAGAAAGATCTGTAATTTTGACCCACACAATGTATTGTTGGTTATTGCTACAAATATCCAGGGTCACATATGTCAACTAACATGGCATGACAATATGAAAGCATGGTTTTTCCCTTAACTGCCTATCTCACGAGGCCTATGTGGACGAGAAAAACAAGGTGATCAGCACTCCAACCTTCATGTGGGAGACTGACTTTCACTACCATTACATCTTCGATGGCATCGGGAACATGGTCAAGCATGTCATGCGTATGACTGCCAAGTGATTCCCATGAGATGCAAGCAAGACACCAGAAGGCTTTCACACTTAACTTTAGGTTGACCTGAATCCGCTATTATGTGGACATACAGAGAGTAAATAAAGAAAAACATACAGTGCAACTCCTGCGTTGTACTATTTATCATTTAGCATAGACTTTTTCTCCCACTGTACATGCAACCAAACCATATACTTGTTATTTTTGAAGTAAATAACTGAAAGGCTATCACTGGACAGTAGCATTTTAGTGGAACACTTTATTTTACAAATCATACAAAAAAGAGTGACAACATTTATAAAAACAAGAACAGATATAAAATTTTTTTTTTTACACAAAACTTTAACTGTTGTCAAAAATGGAAAAAAAAGAAAAGAAAAAAAAGTCAAAAAAATTAAATGTTTTACAAAAATGTACAGCAGCATCTTAAATATAAGATAGATTCATGTCTTCTCAAAACATTCATGAACAGTTGTACAAAATTAAAAACTAACAAGTAAAAATATTTACAATACTAAGCACAGACTGACAAAGAGCCAGAGATGGATGTCAAGATCTATGAGAATCAACTTTTTTGTTTCACCCATTTTAAATATCCATTTTAATGTCTTTTAGTTGAGTTCTTTGTATTATAATAAAGCCGGAATAGAAGAATTATAGAAGAGAACTAGCTGCAAATATATTTTTCTTTATGAAACTGATTACAATAGTAAAGAGGCCAAATTGTGAGGAGGGTTTGATCGAGTCTTAAGGAGCTTCTTAAATTAAGCTTTTTAACTCAGAATTGGCACTGAATTTTTGCTTTAAATGCTACCAGAATTTGGGACTTGACCAAAATGAAAATGACAAGAGTTTAAGATTAGTTCAGTTGCAAGATATGGTGAAATACAAGAATGGAGCCCAAATATACACATAGTAAACAAATATGCAACAGCAACATTCATATACATGCACTCATGTAAATGTAAAAACACAACAACTTTACATTTCAGTTGCTTGAAATATATTTTCTTGGCTGCAGTATCTGATTGTCAAAGCAGACTTTATGCTATACTGTAGTTTTGGTTTGTGGAGAATGTAAAAACCCTTTGGAAGTACAGTTATATTTCCAGCATGTCCACTATCCATAGCGGATATCAATTTTAATTACAAAATGTGTATCATAACGGTATGATACTTCTATTTTTTCTTTTCTTATTTTTTGTAAATCTGTACTTCTGTACCCTAACCTTTTAGTCTAGCCAGATCTAGCAGGTGCAATCTGGGATTGATGACAACAGATAAATACAAAGTCAACAAAAGACAGAGATACAAAAGCTACATTCCATATATTGTACATTTTTCAAGTTTAGAAAAACCAGTAGGAACTGAATGCACCTTTACAGCATCATGGCAATGGTCTTTATTCAGTTAAAGCTTCAAGTCTGGATCCTTTGCTTTCTCAGGATTTGTAAGGTTTGTATTTAAAACCAATTTGTCTTCTTTCTTGGGATGCTCTGGAAATATAAACACAGGGATTGTGGTTAGTTACCTACAAGAGATAAACCAAACAAACCTTGGGTTTGCACTGAATTTAAAACGGGAACAAGTAAGCCATTGTCTGCATATGTGATATCACTTGCAGAGTCTTATATAGTGACATGAACATTTTGCCTACAAAGTGAAGTACTATGCTGATAGCCTGAGTCAAAATATGTTAAATATTTTCAAAGGCAGGGGTAGGCAAGTTCGGTCCTAGAGAGCCGCAGTCCTGCAGAGTTCAGCTTGTTCAGGTGTGTTTGATTAGAGTTGGAGCTGAACTCTGCAGGACGGCGGCTCTCCAGGACCGAACTTGCCTTCCCCTGGTCAAAGGAATTAGAGGGAGGTAACGGACCAAGGTAAGGTTCTCAAAGAAGTGCAGAGCTGGAGTCAGAGTCTGGGTCAGGGGGGATGCAGGAATCTTGGGAGCAGGATTGCTGGGCTCTGCGGTACTCCTGGAACTCCTGTCTCAAGGCATTGAAGCGGGCCTCACTGAGAGAACGACTGTACCGTTGATGAGGAGGTTGGGATACTAAGGGAGGGCTGATGGAGTACAGGCCTGGGAGAAGAGGAAATGAGCAGGAGGAGGATGACGAAGATAAAGTGAGGAGGATGGATGAGGTTAAATAGGTACAGTTCAAGGGAAACTTAATTTACCATTTAATGTGAGGAACGATCAAGCATGCTCTAAGAATTAAAAGTTCTTACGTTTACTCTGTAAATCCTGGAGGCCAGCAGTGGAGCGGGGGCGATCTTGCCTTAACTCCTTGCCTCGCCCAAAGCCTACATGGGTCCGCTCCATCTTCATGGCCTCCAAGATGTTGGGATCCACAGAGCATTCCACAGCATCCCATTCGTAACTCTCATCTACTGAGGTATTTCTTCTAGACACACACATATGCAACAATACAAAGTGAGACATACAAAATGACAGTAATAGAAATGTGTACAAAACAAAAGAAGAAATTGGTAATTGTCTTTGCTGAGGTCTTGCCTCAAGCATTTCTGTATCAGCTTCACCTTTTGGACCTCTGTTTTCTCACATCTTTGTCTGCCCTGTGCATCTCACTCTCCTCAGTGGTCTCTGGTGAGCTGAGTAAGGTTGGGGTGATTGAGAGAGACTGGCGTAGATGCCCATGCCCATAAGGTCCCACACTACCCCTTCCACTGCTCTGGCTGGCATAACTTGCTCTGCCCCCATCACCTCTTATATCCCGGCTTTCTGTCTCTGTGAAGCCCCTAGCAGCACCCATCCCTTTGTCCACCTGTCTCGGAAAGTCTTGCTCTCGTTGGGGGAAGGATGTATGATATGGTGAAGGCCAGCTGTAACCTCTGGGTAGGAAAGGCCTTGGTGGACCCCTTCTGGGTTCTGCAGAATGCAGGTAGTCCACTCTTGCCACTGGTCTGGTAGAGCCAAAATGTCGAGAGGGGTCTTGTGGGACATACTTATGCTGAACTGACCTGAGTGTTTCTTGATAAGACAGAGGCCACCTAGAAGAATCTGGAAAGACTGCTCCCTGACGACGTGGATCTGATCCCCTCCTTGATAGAAGCGATGATTCCATGTGTTGTGGTGGATCTGGGACTGAGGGACCAGCTGTGTAATAAGAGGGTTGCATGTCAGCTCTTTCAATATGCTGACGTCTCTCTAGACTGTAGCTGTTAGGAGGCTGAAAGGGCACTGTCCCTCGCCGTGATGGGCCAGACATGGGATAGTAAGGAGTACGACCCAAACTGTATGATTTGAGCCTTACGTCTGGATGGGGAAATTCATCTCTGTAACAGGTCTCAGAGATATAAGCTCTTGGATTTTCAAAATGTTCCCATCTAGAACCTAAACTAATAGACTTTTTAAGGAATGGACGTGGTTGCCCAACTCCAGAGAGGGTTCTACAAGGACCGATGCTGACTGATTTCTTCATGAAAGGCGCTGGAGCTTGATAGATCCTTGAGGATATCATGTTTGTCCGTTCACCCTGAGTCTGAGGTCTTTGATATTGTTCATATGTAGAGTCTGGACATTTGGAAACTATTGATGCCATACTTTTAGCAGTGTTAATTAATGTCTGTGCTGGACCACGCTGTTTTTTAAATCCTGAACTCTGAGAAATCAAAGGCTGAGAACTCTTTTCCTTTTCTTTAGACGGTGAGAAGCTTTTATTGCTTGTGTCTGAGGTACCTGATTTATTACAAGTATCTCTTGCTTCTAATTTTGAACACGGTTCAGAAACTGGAATGCTTCCAGGTTTAGCATGTTCTACAGGAATGTTCAGGGTCCTATGATCATGAACAGCCTCACTGTGCTGACTAATATTGGTCTCAGAGTGGTCCTGACCATGTTTTTCCCAACTTTTTGGTACAACATCAGGCTCATCTCTTAACAGTGTCCCTGTTTCTGCCTCAACACTGGGTTCCACTGATTCTGAAGACTCAGTCACTTCTACTGGATCATCTACACTCATTTCAATAAAACCCGGAAGACTCAGGTATTCCAGGATAGTGCTGGTCTGCAGTGTCGACATGCTGGCTGGTTGGGGAACAAGTTTAACTTTCACTGATTCTGATATTCTTGAGAAATTTGACTGATCACTTTCTGCCTCATTTTCCAACAGGGTCAGGGGTGAGACCCGACTAGAGCTTTCACTAAAGACACATTTCTCACTCCTTCTGGATCGAGCCCTGATACCTTCTTTCTCTTGCTCACTGTAAGGCAATATGGAACTGGAATCTTCACTCACTAGGACTTTTCCCTTTGCTCCTGCTTTCTGATGATCATAGGGCAATGTAGAGCATCCTGATGGATTACGACTGAGTCTGTCTTTTTGAACAACCCTTACTTTCTCCATGTCTGTAACACTTTGAATCCTGGGATTAAGGTAATGAAGGTTAGGACCAGTATCATCTTCTGCCACCACTTGATTCAGCTCAGATGGTTGAGGACTCAAGCGAGCAGGGGTTGTTGATCTAAATGGCGTAGCCTCTTTTTCAATTTTTCTTTCTTGCAAACATCTTTCCTCAACTAAACTACTGTTGGGCAGCTCATCCTCTTCCATTTGACTCTCTGGGTGTCTAGCTCGTGCCCCACTGAGGTTGGTTCTATGGTGAGAGGGTACGTCCCTGGTTGGAGAGAAAAGTGAGAGAGAGGTATATTGTGTGGCTGGTGAATATGAAACATCTGCTGCAACTGAATCTTCAACCCTGGCAATGCCTTGACGTGCATGTGGGTAGAGTGAGTGAGGTGTGTTCCCTTCAGAAAGGCTCTGCACCGGCACCTGGCTGGTGGGGGATGTCACAGGGCTTACGTCCCACTGGATATATGTGGAAGATAAGGAGGGAAGTCTCTCCATGGGACTGCTGGTGTTGCCGAAATAACAGCCCCTTCTATAGTCAGATACACGCTGGGCCAGGCTGCTGGGTCGGGATTTTTGCCGTAAATGGATGTCTTGTGGCTTCCAAATAGGGTCTTCAGACTCAGCACCTGTCCATTTTCTTAAGGGACTTGCAGACTTGGCCCGCCTCTGTTCTTGCTCATGTGTCTGTACCCTTCGGCTGGCCGTGTAGTGTTCTAACTCCCTCTCCATTTGCCCACGTTCCTTCACCAGCTTTAAACATTTGGTTAAGTTGTCCCGTTCTCTTTCACCATCCAACTGAGTTATCATAGTGCTGGGCTCTGTCAGCTGGCTGTCTCCATTGATGGGCTGATAACGTGTTTGGTGGAGCAGCCTCTCTCTCTCTAAAGCTCGGGCTCTCCTGGTTAAGCTCGGAAAGATGTCCTCCCTATGACTGGCACTCCGGTATTTTTTTAGTGAGTCACTTGCTCTTTTTTCACTGCAGTCAGAATAAAAGCTGGCCCTCTCCAACAATGCCTCAGAGCAACCATGCTCATCATCAGAGTAGAAACATCCATGACGGGAGAAGTTTCTGGCCATTGCCTTTACCCTGCCAGGTGAGTGAGGGGGTCTTTCTGGATCTGGAGAGTCTACTGTCAATACTGAGGGCATCTTTCTCTGTCTATCCCTTTCTGAACTCACAGGATTTGATTGATTGGTCTCTTTAAAAGATCCATTGTTACTCCCTCCACCGCTGCCTCTACCAGGGGATTGTGGGAACTCCTTTTTGAGGTTCTTTTTGATGTGGGTTGGTGTGGAGTTTTCTAGGTCAGGTTGGATAACGAAGCGCCCATCAGGACTTCTCGATATGGATTCAATAGCAGATGTGGGTGATGGAGATCCCCCAAAGTGGCTCTCAAACTGGGTGTAGTGTGGAGGCGGAGAGGATGAGGACAGAAGCTGCTTTCTCTGATCCTGGTACTCACTGCGGCTGCCTTTATCAAATGAGGAACGGTCTGAACGATCGGAAGAGGATGAGTTAGGGAAGAAGTTTAAGGGAGGGCATAGCTTTAACTTCAGCACACTGTCGGGACTGTCAGAAGCCGAGTGAGCTCTGTGGAGAAAGAACACAGAAAATTTAGGGAAGGATGACAGGAAGGCTTCATCCCTTCAGGCTGCTATTTCAAAAGCCAATTGTAGTACAGTGACAAAGATGGAGAAGCTTAGGAATGATACATGCACAGCAAAGATGGACACTTACTGTGGAGACGAACTCTTCTGGAAGGCAGAGGGGATATCTGAAACGGTGGGGAGGGTGCAAAGTTCATATCATGCCACAAATAATGAGTAATAAGATGAAGTGACAAAAATAAAAGCAGCCTCAACAGAGATGCCATGCATAACAACACCACTGACAGCTGAGAACAAATACATGATTTCAAATGTCATGTATCAGTCTAGGAGGCATTAAATGTCTATACACTTATAGCGATTGGACTGGAATGAACTTTAAAGAGTCGTACACATCGGGACAATTATCATGTGCAAATATCGTCAGCGTTTTTCGCTGTTCATACACAAACGATTTTCACTGACGATGAGCTGACGGTACACAAGGTGGCGCTGCATAACTTTTTATGCTTCTGACACTCGCTTGTCACACAAAGGAAGGAGGGAGCCAGAAGACGAGCTTGTCAAAACCATTCATACACTTCTTTGTTAACTGGCAAAAAAACAAGCAGCTCCAGCTCTTTATTTTCAAACAACCAACGAGACCAGTGCCTCTACATTCATCTTGTCTCGGTGCATCTTCTTTGTCTACTTACTTCCATGCGCTCGGCAAGACCGTTTTGTGCTTTAGCGCCACCAAGCTGCTTCAGCAGCTCCAGGCACGTTACCGGCAATCTCATTGGTCTGCCAGTTTTTAACTCAGCGTGTCAAACCAAAAAGAAAACCGAGACTAACTGGTTTTTATTTTTCTTCAAATGATGCTTTTACGCTTCACACGCAATATTCGTCCCGGTGTGTACAAGCCTTAAGAATGGACTTAATGAGGAGTCAGTGCATTGCTCACTGTACAAAAACATTTGATTATCTACGACTTAAGAACAACACCTATATATCTGAATGCTGCAGCCCCAAATAACTTGAAACAAAATGGGTTTATAGTGGTGTAATTTTAGTTGAAAAAATGACCCTGTAAACTTCATCACTGCTTTTACCATCTCTCTTTTTCCTTCGCCGTTGTCTTCTTCTACTGT
Source organism: Enteromius mattozi (assembly GCA_032359235.1). Lineage (NCBI taxonomy): Eukaryota > Metazoa > Chordata > Actinopteri > Cypriniformes > Cyprinidae > Enteromius > Enteromius mattozi. The sequence goes on from JAUMHE010000318.1 coordinate 766,393, forward strand.
TCATAACACAAGCTGTCACCAAAGAGAGGATGATGGCAACAAACAGGAAACACACTCCCCCAATCACACCAGCTAGCAGGGGCTCAGGAACAAAGGCCAGTAGACTGGGTGCTGCTGGATACATCTCCATACCTTAAGGTCACACATTACATGCTATCAATTAATAATTTACTAAATTAATAAGAATGAGTCACTTTTAACAAAATTAGACTTCTGACTTAAACTTTCAATTTCTCATTAAACCAATAGCTACTAAAATTCCAAAATATTAAAAATATTATGTCACACAAGGCTGAGAAATCTCTGAGATACGTGAATATTAAATCAAAATACACATTTCTGAGCTAGCCTCACCTTCAGTAGAGATGACAACAGAGTCACTTGGCATACTGAACTGTCTGTCCCTGCAAGACAGAAGACGCAGCTCATAGTTTGAGTCCTGTGGAAATAAATGAAGAGTAAATTACCCATAAAGCTAAAAGGAATAGGAACATCATCATGACGTCATATTCTCAATATTGCACACATTTACCTTCACAAGTCCCTGTACAATAAATTCAGTCATGTTGACAGCAATCTCTCTGTCTATAGTGACCCACTCCCCCTTTCCCCGTTTTGCTTGAAGTACAAATGAAGTTAATGGTGGAGACTCTTCTAGAGGTAGCACCCATTGCAGCAATACACCCATTGATGTACGATTGGCTGACAGCAAGGTGGGAGGGGATAACACTGAAATGGTGGTTACCATCGTGGGAGCTGCTGTTGGAGGTGCTGCAATGTAAAAATACATATAAAGGATTTACCTCAGCATGCTAGATCATACATCTTGACCCAAGGCTATGGAATAATGTTAAAGTCCACCAGGGAATGTTTTGAATCAAGTAATGGAATACAGATCAGAAAATTAATATCAGGCAGTCTAAACCTTACCAAGCATTACAGGGTTCCTTAAACCTTAATCTTGTCCAGTTGACACTGAGCAAGCAACACTACAAAATTATAAGTAGCCGAGTTTGATGTGGGTTTGTGCTAAAGAGGGCAGATTTGAGGAACCCTGATAGGACTAAGATACATGTCTGTATTTGCAGAGCTAATGAAAGACTTCATGAAGTGCACAGTTTGTAAATGATGTGTGTATAAAAGAGTGCTGACCCAATGTCCTAATGGTGACAATCTCACTGAAAGGGCCAGAGCCCAACTTGTTTTGGGCAAGAACGCTGAACTGGTAACTAGTGGCAGCTTGCAGACCCGTCACCAGCAGGCAGGTTTTAGATGTTGGCACAGGGATTGACGCCCATTCATGCTTGCCTCTCACAGTTGGCTTTACCCTGATACAGAGAGAGATCAAACGTTAAACTGAGTCACTACCATCGATACTGCAAAAAGACTGGTGTTACATTTAGACTGGTATATACAGTACATTTCTAGTAATGTACTGGGTCACTGGTACTTAGAACGCCCTTAGTGACTTACCAAACAGTAAATTTCTGTGTGTATCCTCCATCAAATCCTGGCTCCCAGGACACATTTGCATTAGTAATCCCTGGATCCACAGACACGGAGGTAACAGCATGGGGACTTGTGCCTGCAACAGAGCAGATAGTATATTTTATTTCTGTCTCATTTGTTTTTCTATAGGTATAGCAATATCTTATTTAACGGGCATTAGTTCTCTCACCTAGAACTAAAATTGTTGTTGAAGCACTGACAGTGGCTACACGGTTGGAGGCAAGACACTCCCATGCCCCCTGATGGTCTTTACTTAGTGGACGCAGGACCAGAGAGCCATTAGATAGGACTGTAAATGGAGATCGAGGGGCAGGACCAACCTAGAGAAGATAATTAAGAATCAAACATACACTGAAGCAGCACAGAGGCTTTTAGTCCATGCATGTTCGTACATACACACCGTGCGCTTTTAATAAGCAGATATAAACACATTTCAGACATTGCTGAAAACAAACTGAAAGCCTTACCTTATTCCATGTGATGTTATGGGTTGGGTCACCCTGAGACTGACAGGGTATTACCAGCTCCCTGCCTACTTCTTGAAGGTACTCAGCACGAGGAGAGACACTGAAAGAAGGGGGGTCCTGTGCACATCGCCAGATTGCAAATGGTGTCAGCAATCAGTGTCAGGTCAGTCATTAATAATGCATTTCAATATGTGGTGACATTTATGAGTAAATTGGAACAAAAGCTGAATAAATAATCTTTTCATTTATATATGTTTTTTTCGGATAGGACAATGTTTGGCTGAGATACAACTATTTGCAAATCTGGAATCTGAGGGTTCAAAAACATCAAAATACTGAGAAAATTGCCTTTTAAGGGTTAGTTCACCCCAAAATGAAAATTCTGTCATTAATTACTCACCCTCATGTTGTTCCAAGACCTTCATTCATCTTTAAAACACAAAAAAATATATTTTTGATGAAACTGGAGGTTATCTGACAGCAACACAACTGAAATGTTCCCAGATTCAGACACATAGTGAATACATCAGTAAAACAGTTCATGTGACATCAGTGTCTCAACTTCAGTTTTGCGATGCTACGAGAATACTTTGTTTGTGCTAAGAAAACAAAAATAACTATTTACTCAACCATTCTTCTCCCCAGAGTTACATCTTGCACCATTTTGGAGATTACTTAAGAACACATTTGACATAATCAGTAGTGTTTATGTTTGGGGGGGGAAGCATGTGCATGAATGAAATGAGCATTGTTTACACTCAGGGCAAAGTGTGAGTATGCATTTTGATGCTCTCGAAAATGGTGGAAGACATAACTCTGTGGACAAGAATGGTTAAGTAAATTATGTTATTTTTGCTTTCTTTGCTCAAAACAAAAATTATTCTCGTAGTGTTGCAAAATCGAAGTTGAGGCACTGATGTTACATGGACTATTTCACTGATGCATTTACTACATTTCTAGATCTGGGATCATTTCAGCTGGGTTGCTGTCTATGGAGGGTCAGATAGCTCTCAGATTTCATCAGAAATATCTTAATTTGTGTCCTGAAGACGAACGAAGGTCTTATGGGTTTGGAACGACATGAGTTGGAGTAATTAATGACAGAATTTTGGGTGAACTAATCCTTTAAAAAGTTGTCCAAATAAAGTTTTTAGCAATGCATATTACTGATCAAATATATTTTTTGATATATTTACAGAAGGAAATTTACAAAATATCTTCATGGACATGATGTTTACTTTATTTCCTAATGATTTTTGGCATAAAAGAAAAATCAATCATTTTGACCAATACAGTGTATTTTTGGCTATTGCTGCAAATATACCCAAACAACTTAAGACTGGTTTTGTGCTCCATGGTGACATATTGTGCTCACCTTCAGGATGACTTTGGTAGGTTCTGATTGGCCCATGGTCCCATAACTGTTAAAGGCTGTACAGGTGTACATGCCCACTGCATCGTCATTGGCTGCAGTTATGAACACTGAGCCCTCAGAGTTGACCATCCATCCCGGATACTGACCAATCAAGAAGAAGAATATAAAATGATGGGCGCACAATGAAATAAGATGTTTGATGATATATGCATTCATAATGTACCTGCTCCAGGTCCAAGGATGCTCCATCTTTGGTCCAATTAACATACAGCATAGGAGGCTCTGCTTGAACTGGGCATTTGATCTTTCCTCCCATTCCCATGGGCAGATAAGTCTCACGGGGCATCCGTACCACTCGTGCTGGATCTTTAAGAGAATTAAAAATTTTATTTAATTTGAACTTTTGAACTTATCTAGTTCTTTGGGACCGACAAATAGCAAATCTAGAATTGCAAAGCACTCACGTTTAACTCTGAGGTAGGCAGAAGCAGAGGGTGGAGTCATTAGACCATTGGTGGGTATGCAGGTATAATTCCCAGAGTCCTCAGGAATTAGACCCGAAATAAGGAGGGTCCCGTCCACTAGTATTTTCACCCGTGATTTCAGAATTCTGTAGACACAAATACACATCCAACTGAGATGCAAAAAGATATTGCAAAAATACCTGATAGCTAATTCAGTGGACACTGCACTTGACCAATCAGAGTCTTCCAATGACCCCTGTGATACTGTTATACATTTTCAGTTAGTATTCTGGTCACTTACTCGATGTGATAGACATTTTGTCCTTGTTTCCACCACTCATACGTGAGGTTAGAAGGATACGCTTCTGCTTGACATTGCAGAACTGCATCCTGGGACATGTTCATGGTGGTGTCCTCAGGGGGAATGATGATAATTGGAGGACCTGGTTGAAAGCATAAGTGCAAGCATGTGAGCCGGAATGCATTTAATCAGCTTTGAAGGGCATTCAGATTTGAGAAGGTTGTTTATTTATGGGTGAGATTTAGGCTGAAGTACCAAAATACATTATGCTAAAACGCTACCACCAAAAGAGGGCAGTGTTTGCTCATTGAATCACACTACGGTTTGCCTGAATAGATACTCTAAATTCTTATGCTGTGTAAAAGACAGATGTAAGATATATCTTTTTTTGGAGTTTTCAGCAATACAGCATTCTCTTGATCAATGTACAGTAGATGATGAATGAAGAAACAACATGGTAATGCTAGCATCTGCTGTGCACTTGTTGGATCACCAATAGCAAACACTGTTCTTTCATCATTACACAATGGAGGAATATGGAATCATTAATGCATTTCTTGAAAGCATTTTTCTCAGTGCATATCATGCACACATTTACAACAAGAAGTCAGGATGCACACAAATCCAACTCCACCAAAGATGCTAGTGTTCTCAGACCTAGCGCTGCTTAAACGCTTAATACCCTGCAAGCCTATTTCTATGTAGTGCTGCGGAGTTTCTTTGCCCATGTGGACAAGATGTGGTGTGTAACTGACCTTTGACCTGCAGCTGAGTGGTGTGGGTAAGGTTCCCTTCTGAGTTGGACACGTGACACTTGTATATTCCTGTCGTTTCCCTGGTAACCTTGCTTAAAGACAAGGTTTCATTGAGTACCTGTTTGGGGAGAATTAATGTTTAGGTGGTAAACGAGACGAGGAATGAGGAAAATGTGAACAGCACACAGTGAGCTCTAGAAACTCTATCGTGAAACAAGATTTACAAGTAGCCATGCTTCTGTTATTCAGTGTATTTCTGAGTAAAACAGGATAATTAATGGGGTGAAAAAATGTAGGTTTGATTGTATGAACAACAGCTGGTTATATATCAAAATGGAGTAGGTAGTTGGAGGGGGAGGGATTCATGAATTATTCATAATAAGACCTAAAACATGTATAAAGAAAGCAATTCATGTTGACTTTCAACTAACAAGCTCCGTGTACCTGAATTGCTTCTTGTTTTTCAGCATCACTTCCATCTTTTCTCCAGATGACAATGGGTTTGGGGTTTCCATGTGCATTACAGTGAAGGGTGAGAGATTCACCCAACATGACCTCCAAAAAGGGGGGAGAAGTCTTTATGAACACCGGAGGAGCTAAAACAGACATAAAAAAAAAAAAAATAATCAAAGCCATGTAAATAAAGTAAACAATAATAAATTAAAACAATTAAAAATTATAACAAATAAATAAGTATTATAAATAAAAAAAATTATATATATATATATATATATATATATAAAATATTAAAAAACAAAATAAAAATAAAAACAATACAGAAATGATAAATACACAAGCAAACAAATCTGTAATCTAGCAGACAACTCTAATATCAGATTAATTAGACTGATACAAACCAGTCACCAGTATACAATATAATGCAGCACTTAAGGATCTGAAATCATTGCGTTACACTCAGTAGAGCATGTCTTCTTTAACTTTCCCAAAGCGTAACATGCAATTAAGTGATCATTTGCAAGTGATGACAAATCTCTAAACATACAACGAAAAAACATCTTATTTCCCCATAACCCTGTCAACACAAAGACAAGTTTTCCAGCACACTCATAAACAATGACAGCTTACAAAACCGCTGTGAGCTGAGACTGTGCATACAATGGGCGTAAAGCAGGCCGCGCTGGAGAGATCTGGACTGTGAGTGTGACTTTCTGTCCTCTGTCTTCATTCTGATCGCTCACACATGCTACAGAAACACAGTCAGATGCTAAAAGCCAGTCTGAGCCCTTCACAGGATTCACAAGCCAGTGCTGAATAAGTGTGTGTGTGTCAGGAGGAGAGTGTGTGTGAGTTTCAGAAGGCATGACAGTTGTCCTGAAGGTGTGAGACAGAAAGTTCAGTGTGAAAAGATTGCAAGCAACGGGAAGTGAAAAGAAAGCATAGACTTGGGTGAAACGGTAACGATTAGTCTTGGGTAAATGGAGAGAGGCTGATTTTTTAAGCCTATTGCATGAGTGCTGCTGATATCAGAACAACACATCATCTGCATCAAACACTGATGTAAGTGTCATGAAAAATGAGACAGGATTATGCAATTCTCGCTTATTCACTGCAACAAAGCTTTCACATGAGCTCCAGATGCTGCTTTAATCAGAAGTTTAATCCTTTTCGTAGGAATAACACAATGATTTATTATGCCAGAACCACGAACATGACACATAAGAGCACCATCATAAAATATACATTCTCTTACACAAATGCATGTTCGATTTCTGTGGAACCTAATTGTCAAAAGATTAATTTTTAAGTAACACAACTGACATATAACATATGGTTTTGGGTGCATTTCTCATTATGCTAGCATTAATGTTTCATATGTTTCATAATGTTTCATATTTTATTTACGTTAACATTTATTTTATTTGAAGTAACATTTGTGTAGTTTTAGTTTACTATAATAAACCTGTATGATGTAAAATATATGTATATCACACTGGAATTAATGTTACAGAGAATTTAACAAAAAATGGTTTATATAATAATTTGGAATTCCCAATTTTGCATAAAAGAGGGACACAGGTAAAAAATTCAATAAATTTTTAAAGTGTAAAATATTATGAAACTAATCGTTTTGAGAAGCAAAGCCCTTGTACACAACCCTTAAGCTCAAAGGAAAGAAACACCCTTTATTATCCCACCTGAGATGGACAGGAAATTCCAGGTGCCATTCTGAAACTCATCTGTGGTTCTATCCAGCAGGAGAATCCGACACTCAAACCAGCCCTCATCCTCCAGAGTCAACTTATCCACCAGAAGAGATGCGCCACGGCTCAAGGACACACGACCTACCCCGAAAATCAGAGACAAGCAATTATTCACAAGTGTTTTGAGAAATGAGATAAAGAATGAGAAATCACACAAAACTGCATCTCAAACATTAGAGCAAGCACTAGCAACTCATGGGTTTCAATTCCTAGGGAATGCATGAACTTAATAAAATGTGTACCTTAAATGCAGTGTACATTTTTTTTAGTATAAAAGCATCTGCCAAATGCATAACGTAAATGTAAAACTACTTTCCAATACAAAACACAGAAACAGATCCTGCACACATGATTTTGTGCATACTCCAAAAACCACATGTATGACTGAAACCCCCAATGCAAATTATTATTAACAGTTATATTTATGCAATTTAATTAATACATGCAATGCACAACTCAAATTATATAGCCACAAAAAACGAGTTTTTCTAGCTCATAGTAAAAAGAAGCACCTGTTTTTGTTTACTGCACAGGCACGTGGAGACACGTGGAAAGAGAAATCTGAACATCTCTCTACACTATCAGCTGTTTTCCTCATATCCACAGACTTAAAACAAAAACAACCGCACTGGCCTAAGCGTTATTGAAATATGATCTGAATGGAGCACACAGACATAGTTTCAAAGAACTAGAAACAGTTTAATCTAATACTCTTTGAAATATGATATGCGTGTACTGGAGTCCGGTTTTTCAACCTAGACCTCTCCCTCTACTTTCATTCTGCTTTTTTTCCCAAATTCCAGTGTTGTAAATGATGACACACTGATAACGCAGTGGATGCCGGCTGTGAAGCTGTTTCCGCTTTGCTGGAAGCGGTCGCTGAAGTTTGAAAGTGAGCCAAGAACCCTGTGTAGAGTATGAAAATCATACCGTGAATATTTAATGCCAAATGGCTACAGCTGAGGAATTATAATACAAACACACCTGGAGTCTAACATCGCTCTGAACCCTCCAGTGATGTGTGCAGGTGTGTCAGTGTTAGATTTACACCTCCAGACTTCAGTCAGGCATCACAAACCCTAAACTTTGCGTAAACCTTATCACACCATTTGTGCTTAAGGCATGAATGATTTAATGAAAACCTTGAGAACGAGTAAAAAATCTGGTTAATATCTGCAGCTCGGTCAACTGCAATCTACTCTTTGGACAGTAAGAAACATTACAGCTACACAACAGTAATTTAAAGTTAACTCCAGACTGAAGACGGGAAGGCCTGTCCTAACATGTCCTTTATCTTTTATCTAATGTGCTGCATTATTCTTTGCTTGGCAGGTCTATTCATCAAATTGAGAGCGCCTACAGGAGAGAAAAACTAAAAACACTATCTATTTTGATATCTCAATTGTTTCCAGGAACCAAAGTCTGCAATCAAAAATCTGAGATATAATTATGAACTCATACAATTTTAATCAAATGATCTGAGCTGCTATCAACATTTACTTGTATTGCTCTTACTGTAGGACAACTATGTAGCTAAAATAAAATAAATAATAAAATAGACACACGCTAAATAAAAATACACAGACGAAGAAGTGTGTTCTGTTCACCAAGGCTGCATTTATTATTATTACAATTTTAAATGTAATTTGTGGTGTGCCCACAAAGCCAATCTGCATGCGAAACCACAGGCCCATGATCTTAGCATGGATATGCCGGGAAACAGGAGTCCATCCAGTCCTTAAATGCATAAGAGTGTCTTTTCTAAGTTAAATACAGACGCTGCTAGGGGCTTTTAACGTATCGCGAGAGACGCCGGGGGGCTGATGGGTCAGCATCAGTGGTGCGCTCGCTTATTGATGGCATAGTTTTGCCGCCATACGTGTGCCTTCTACAGCTGGAGAGCATATTTCATACTTCTGAGTGTGAGAGGAGAAATCAGGAGGGAGAGACGGGGAAAAAATGCACACAAACAAAGAAGAAGAGGAATATACAACAAACCCCCCCTCTAGACCGAAGGCCCATTCAATGCATATACAATATGACTGGTAGCTCTGAAGGTCTGCTTCTCTGTCTAGCTAGGGCCCCTCAGGGGAGGCTATCCCTCTTCTTCTTCACTTCATCTCCTCCAGGCTTAGGACAGGCAGAACCAGAGAACGACAAGAGGCAAAGATTCAGAAATTAAATTTTAAATTGTCTATTTAAATATTTTTTTAAGTGCAATTTATGTTTTTTGATGTAAAGCTGAATTTTTAGCAGCGATTTTAATATTCTGGTTGGCTGCTCAAAAAAAAAACAAAACATTTCTATTTAATTAGTCTATCATTCTCACTAATACTGCATTAATTTTCTATTAAATATCCATTAAAAAGAGTAATATTGTGAAATATTATAACAATTTAAAATAACTTCTTTCTATTGGAATATATTTTAAAATACAATTTATTTCTATGATGCAAAGCTGAATTTTCAGCATCATTACTACAGCCTGTGTCACATGATTCTTTGAGAAATCCTTCTAAAATGCAGATTTGCTTCTCATGAAACATTTCTGATTATTATCAACAATAAAAACTATTGTGCTGGTTCATATTTTGGTTTGTTCCTGTTTTTCAAGATTTCTGATGAATAGACTATTTAAAAGTACAGAATTTATTTGAAACCGGAATCATTTGTAAGATTATAAATGTCTTTACCGTCACTTTTGATCTTAACGCATCATCGCTAAATAAAAGTGCACATTACTTTTGAACAGTAGTGTAACAGACTCCATTAAGTCCAAAAATCCCAAACCTCTGAGCAACAACAAAAGCAATCCTGATCGCTGAACACAGGGTCATTTCCTCAGCAGGTGACGGCTCCATTGAACAGGAACCGAATAACAATCAATCAAGCAAAATTCACATCCTGAGGGGTTATTTTTCAAACCCACCATGCAATATAAACAACTAACTACAACTTAGAGCTGCTGCTGTGGGAAGTGATTTTGCATAGATAATAACTGTGTGATCTCATCCTTTACACAGAGCGGCAGCCGGTGTGTGTTTACTGTCATTAAAATGTTCCTCTGATCTGAGGTCAGAGGGGGAGGGTGCTTATTAAAGCAGGAGAGAGGCTAAAACAGGGCAGGTGTGGTGGATCTTCTACAGATATATGCTGCTGTCTCTCTCCTTCTTTTTCTGGCAAGGTCTGGTTCTGATGCTTTAGGGCAGAGAAAAGCACCAAATGGACTTGCATACAGTCAATTAAACACTGAACACATTTATATGCATGCAGGACAGCACACACACTGATTGTGTGGTTATCAACACTTGTGCTTATTGGACACTGAACTGTTTCCCGCCACGGAATGTTTGTCCATCAATGAGAATAGAATGGAACCCCCCCCCACTCTTTTAATTCTCTCAGGTTACCATAGCGATGGAACCTTGGGGTGGGAGTTTGAATTTGAATTCAGTTGGCGTAAAAAAAATCAAAGGGGCAAAAACACAGGGAGGGAGGGGCGGGTCACGGGGAAACGTTTGTGCTGGTGATTTTGAAAAATTACACGTGGGGTTAGAGGGAAAAAAGAAAAACCTGTTTTGATTTAAGTGGATGAAAGGGTCGGGAAACGGGTGAGAGTGAATTACGGAGAGGGAGAGAGAAAAAAAACTGTTTTTATTTAAACTGAGACAATGACCGTGAGTGACAGATGCGGGTCTGTTTGGGTTTAAATGTTCAATTCTGTGTTGATATGTACCCACAGGCCTTTAAAAATATAAAACATGTGACTGAAATAATAAGCGCACGGCATCTAATGCAGTTAGACTCACTGTCATTATGTCATCTCTTGCTTATTTTGACAAATATTGGACATCTCTACAGGAATGGGCTCTTAATGATCCCACAGGGTGAGTTATTGATGAACAAAAATTGAATTACTGTCGCGAGCGCATAACATGAATTCTAAAGAAAGTCCTTCTGGATCAATGACGAACCCTCAACAGCCAATGAGCACTCGGTGACCTTTGACCCCCATCCAGTCTTATGATTTTTCTCCAGACAAGTCCATCATTACACACGGGTCAATACTGACATGATGGTCGGTCAGCAGGACCCCGGTGACTAATCAGAGTCTGTGAATTCCAGACATGCAGGGTCTGGGACAATAAAAAATAAAAATGCAGCTATAAGTTTTATTTATACAAGATTAAAAAGGCAGTATTGTGTAATTATAATATTAACAAGTTACCTAAAAACTGTAAAGCTAAACATTGCTTCGCTCAAAAATAAAATAAATAATATAAAGGCCACATATTACATTGTGTAGTAATAATACCCAAAAATAGAAAAAAAATCATTTTATAACTATACATTGCGTAGTTATAAAATGAGTTTAAAAATTAAGTAAAATGTTCATAAAATGCTTTGCACAATAAAATAAAACTTCTTTGAATGATTTCAAATGTTTTTATTGCTCAGCATCCCACCAGACAGATTTCTGACATCCTGTCCTGCCATGCATTTTTTTTCAGCCATTCCTCTATTAATTTGTCTTTTTTGGTTTACTTTTCTAAAATATAATCTACTTTATAAAACCAATAGCTCTAGCTGTATAATCCGGCCGGATGAACCAATATGCACACGCATTGTATTTTTTTTATTATACTGCTGTAAAAGATCAGCATCATGCATGACTTGATTGGCATCCTGCTTTATTCAAAAGTTTTCCCAGCGCTCTCTAATCACACGTTACTGAGGTTTGAATCGTCTGGCTGATGTTGGTTGGAGGGTAATATGCAGCTCATATGAGCAGGTTCTGTGCCTGTGGGTGGTACGTGAGTCTGCCAAAAGATCCTCTCCACGTGGTTCTGGGATTCTGACACTGGCTTTTCAAAAACCTCTGGCCCTGAACTCTCTCGGCATACAGCACTGAAACTCCTCCTCACTTCACTCCAGGGTACTGTGGGCCATGTTTCGTCTCCTTTCAAAACATTTGGACGAGTCATTTTTCAATGACGAGAGAGAATGTGCTGGTATGAACATAAAGCACCTCCAAGGGTAATACACTGGCCACCCCACTGACTTAACAAGATTTTTTGCTTAAATTAAAATAATAATTCAATGTCTACATGTTCTATCAGAAATAAACCAAACCCTTGACTATAACACTCCGAAGAGCAACAAGCATGTGTTCAAACCCTATCAATTACAATTTAAATTCTTTTAACTTAAAATTTTTCTTTTATTAAAATTTAGAATTATTTTTAAATTTTAGATTTTCTGTTTTTATTTTAATTTATTTGAATGATTTTTTAAAGTTTTTTTGTAATTTTTATTATTATTATAAATTTTTATTTGTTAAATATGTTTATATATATATATATATTTTTCATAAATTTTAGTTAATATTATTAATACGACTTACTATGAATTCATAAATTTTTAGTTATTAGTAAGAGAAACTTAAAAATATTACCAACTAGCTAAAATATATATTTTTTTCTCCAGTTAGTGTCTATTTTATTTTAAGTAACAAAAATGTTAAATATAATAATAACCCTAATGTAATACTGGACATTTTTAATTATTCTTTTTTATAACTTTTTTTTTTATTTTATTACATCTAATTATATAAAAAAATAAGGTTAAAAAATAAAGTTAAATATTTATAGTTAGTATTTAAAATATTTAAATATTTAATTAAAATAAATGTAAAAATTAAAAAATATCAGCATTTAAAATAAAATAATAATTGGCATAAATATTAATATTATAAATATTACCAAAATATTTAAATGCTAAAATAAATTAACATGACATTACATTTAATTTAACAATTTACTATGTAAAATAAAATATAAATGGCATAAATATTAACATTTTAGATATTAAATAATATTTAAATTATCAAATGAAAAAAAATAGTAAAATAAAAACTAAAACTAACAAACATATACACAAGTAAAATAATATAGAAATAGCAAATAAATAATAAAATAAAATGATAAATAAAAATATATAACGAGCAAACCATCCTCTAAAATGCTTCTATGTTGAATGTCTGTAAATGGATGTCTTCCACTAGCCTAACCGTGACCCCCTTAGTGTCACCCTAATATTTTCACTGTCCCCATCTGGCCACCCCATTAAATATTTCCCTGGTGCGCCACTGCTAGCGAAGCGCTTTCTGCGGGTGGCCGCTTCCGTTGTCCGGCTGTAGAAAGCAAACACGGAGCATTCAGTTTTGTTTAGCCTTCTGTATCTTTCCCATGTTGTTTTGTTCAGGCTGATCTTTTTCATCCCTCGCAGCTGAACCGGAGGGATAACCTCTCTATTGTCCTCGGTCAACGGAAAGCCCCGCGTCTGCCTCTCGCCGTCCCGTTCATGAATACAGCCTGAATGTGTCACAAAATAACACACGGCACCTATGGAGAAGCACGGATTGCATTGAGAAAGGCCTTGAACTTGTTTTTCTTTTGTGTGAGTTGAAGGATGACAGGGCCCTGGTGCATTATGGGACGTGTTTTGATTTGAATACAATCACACGTCTGGGTTGGGGGGGTGAACGGATCTCCTGCCCTATCAGCTTTTAACCCCCTTTTTCTGAAACACCCCCCCTTCAGCCACTATAATCGCTTGAAGCCTCTATGAATAGCTCTTTGTCGTGGGATAGATTACAGTTAGCGCTGTCCTTGTTGCTCTCCGTCTGGCAGGCTTTAGATCCGACTGAGGGACAGACTCATGGGATAATGCTCGAGCCCTGAAGGCACGGATCAATATGGCAATAGAGCAAACGTTTTACTGCCACCAATTTCAGCTAGCTATTGCTAAACGACCAGCGCGGATTATTGGGAAACCCTTTAAATGGCTCTAGATGTCAGTCAGTAACATATAATGCTGATCCAGAGCTTTGGAATGTCTTAATGTGCATGTGGAGGTTAATGATCGGCTAGAGAAAAATCCATGGAAAAGTTCAAACAAAAGTGCAAACATCTCAGCTGATCATTGATGAGTTTTAAACTTCGTTTTACGAAAGTCTCTTATACTCACCGAGGCTGCATTTATTTGATTAAAAATAGAGTAAAATCATACAAATATTGTGAAAAATATTTCAAATATTATTACAATTTAATATAACTCTTTTCAACTGTAGTTTATTTTAAAATGCAATTTATTCCTGTGATGCAAAGCTGAATTTTCAGCATCATCACTCCAGCCTTCAGAAATCATACTAATATGCTGATTTGCTGCTCAAGAAACATTTCTGATTATCAGTGTTGAAAATATTTTTGATGAATTGTGTAACGATCAGCTGGATGTGCCAGCCCAGCCCTGGATGGCACTCCAGCTCTCCATGAACTGCGTGTGTGTTTGTTTCTGTTTTCAGTCATGGACTCCTTTCAATGAACTCTTGTCACCGCCCATCTCATATGTTGTCACGGTTTCCCATTCATGTCTCCGCCCCCTTGTATGTTGCCATAGCCATTCATTGCTAGTCTCCACCCACTGACCCAGTTTTAAGTGTATAAAGTCCCCGTATGTTTGAGTGTTTGTCACGGTTCATTGTACTGTTTTGCTATCTTGTTTTTCATTCGTGTTTTCATTGTTGCTCTGGATTTTCTGTTGCCGACCTCGCCTGCCTTTGATCATCGTCTTTGTTTCGCTCTCTGGATACTGTTCGCTACTGTTCGACCCACGCATGGACTTTAACTAATCTTATGCCAAGCCTACTCTGTTCCTGTTTGCTGATCACCGACCCAGTCTGTCTCACCTCGTCCTTAATAAACATCTTGCATTTGAATTCGCACGGCTCCCCGTCTCTCAGCCTTGTGACAAATTGAATGCATTCTTTCTGAATAAATGTATTAATTTCATTCAAACACCAGCCCCCAAATTTTTTAATAGTAATGCACATATTATATGAAGAGTTTATTTGCAAAAAAACATGTGTTTTTGTTGTTTTATTGTATTAGTACTGAAAAAAAAAACATGATTTTGATCAAATTAGTTATCTGTTCTTGCAAATTAATTCTTAATTTAATATTGCATAAACTGCAGTGGCCAAAATTTTTAGTTTTTTTAAGTTATTAAAACATATTTCTTATTTCTAAGAACTGTGGCAACATCTCCAAGATGCTTCAAGAAACATACCTGCAAAGCTACAGTATAATGTTAAAAGTTTTTAGGCACTATTTTTTGAGGATGCTGTCAAAAATAACGTCATAAATAGATTTTCTTCACCATTTAACTTCTATTAACTAAATTAAATCAACATTTGGTGTGAGCATCCTTTAAAGCAGCTTTTGCCCTTGGTGCACTAAAAGCATAGTATTTCATGTAGCTTTGCAGGTAGGTTTCTTGAAATATCTTGGATGTAGTGGCCAGTTCTTTTGGATTTAATCTGCCTCAGTTTGTTCTGTTTTTTCATGTAATTTCAGACAGACTGGATGATGATCTCTGTGTGGAGCAAACAAAAATCTCACTGGATTATTAGTATTAATGGAATAATCAAAAGATATAAATAGTTAACCCAAAAATTTAAATTCTGTCATCATTTACTCACCCTCAAGTAGTTCCAAATCTGGATGAATTTCTTTGTTCTGCCGAACACAAAGGAAGGTATTTTGAAGAAAGTTTGTAACCAGGCTGTTTTGGTCACCATTGACTTCCATAGTATTTCTTTTCCTATTATGGTAGTCAATGGTGACCCAAAACAGCCTGATTACAAACTTCCTTCAAAATATCCTTCTTTTGTGTTTGGAAACAGGTTTGAAACTTTTTAGCTGCTAAAAATACTAGTGTTCTAATAATTTCGGCCACCACTATATATATATATTATATACATATAATATTATATATATATATGGATAAAAATATTATTTAAATTATTTATTTTAAAAGAATCAAAAGATATTACAAGCAGTCTTTGGCTAATGGTCATGAGTGAATAAAATTCATAGCAAATCATGACGTAAACCAATAAAATCTTCTTAAAGCTGCCAATTTTATTTTGTACTTTTAATGCATGATGTCTACCTCCAGTGTCATTAGTAGTTTCAGGAGTTAAAAGCAGGTATAAACTCTCCCAGTGGGGAAGAAGCCAAGTATGGCGATCCCAATGACACGGACCTGCGGCGTAAAATTGGTCTGATCTGGTTCCTTGATGCCCTAGATTAAACCTACGTCTTTGTTCGAGGCAGCTCTTCTTCTTCTTCTAAGACTCTGGGAACATGATATCCCTAGTTACTTTGCTCTTTTTTTCAGAAAAACTACACCTGTTCAGCCTGAGCAGAAAGACAGGTTTCAGGGTAAACTCAAAGTCTTCCGTCTACGTTTCTTTGCCATTGTTTCATGCCACTGATTAAACACTTAAAGTTACCCAGACTTCAGTTGAGGAATGCAAGAAATGCGAAACCAAAACCAGTGTAAACCAAAGGTCAAGCAAAGGTAACGTGACTTTGCCTTTGAATAGATGTGGTGATGAAAGAGTTGATCGGTGAATAGCTGGTGAGTTGGGGGAGGAGATGTGCTGAATGAGGAAACTGACCACTGCATGTCATATAAAGTAGATACTGGAACTGCTTTTTTCTTTAGGATTTCTAAGAGCTTTCTAAGAGTCAGGCATAATTTACCCAAATTATGTAAGCTACATTATGCCAACTTCCTTTTTTTGCACCATCACTAAACCAAAGAAAGAAAAGAAAGAAAAAAATCCTTGTTACTACATTTTTTATGTATTGTAATTAAGAATCACTGAAATTATGAATCAGCTTGACAATACATTATATGTATGTTTTATTTTATTATTAATTATATATTTATTCTTCAGCATTTTTCAGCATATAGTTAAAATACTGAAAACACACACAACAAAAAATAAATCAATGTTGATAAAAAATGTATATATTTATTAATAAATTGATGTGCACTGTAAAAATAGGGCACAATGCACACTGTATTATTATTATTAAGTAATTTTCCATGTTTATTTATTTATTTATTTTTTTATTTACGGAAATGTCCATAAATTACAGGATAATGTCCTGGAAGAAAATTACTAGTACATTTTCATGTTTTGTTTTGTTTGATATTTTATTTTACATTATTTTACATTATTTTATTTATTTATTTATTTTTTTGAGTGTTTATCTGCATGCAAATAAAAAGGTCCTGGATCATAAACATTCTTGGTTTTAACGCAAATAAGCATTAACATGATACTGATAATTTATTTTTGGGTGATCTATCCCTTTAAGATCACTGAGGACACACATGCTCTTGCATTTTGTGCTCTTTCCCAGAAACTGCATTAAAAACGTTCAATCAGGACTGCTTCTGATCCCAAATAGCTTTGAGTTTTCTTTAAGAAGAGTGAAAGTGCCTAAGGAGAAGAGAAAATGAATCCCACAATAGCAGCATGCTGCCCAGCATCTTGTGGTTTTTATCTTAGGGCTCTCCCACAGGGGGGTCGTTCTCTAATTTCCTCATGAGGCAGGAAGTGAGGGCACATTTGATCAACTCTTCTTAGACTAACAGCTCCTGACAGCACAGGCTGAGTGTTCAAGATCCACACACCACACATGCTGAACTCTGCAGATCCAACATGAAACGGCATTCACTACATGTTAAACGTGCATAAACTGACGTATAGACTATTCAGCTGGAAATAGTGATCAAAAACTTGACGGTGGACTCCTGGACCAGTAACAAACCAAATGTCTATATCCCAGACCAACCTGGCAACCACAAAGCATCATGAACACCATTCAAGTCTGTGTAATAATTATAGATGGGAACAACCATTCTACTTAAAAACCCATTTAGCTAATGTGCATGAGTTACTCTGGTATTTTTATGGGCAGGTTTATGTTACACAACTTCTCTGTCATGGAAACATTGACTGATTCTTCTCACGTGCCTCGACTAAAGCATTTATATTTAGTCATTTAGCAGAAGCTTTTATCCAAATCGCCTTCAAATGAGGACAATAGAAGCAATCTGAACCAACAAAAGAAATAAAACTGTATGCAAGTCTGGGTTAGCCTAATGATGTTAGGTTTTTTAATATAATAAATAAAAAGAAACAAGAAAACTATAGTGTTAGAGGCATTTTGTTAAAGAAAACAAGCAGTTAGAAAACGAATAACAGTGCAAGTGTTAGAGAGCTTTTGTTTAAGCAGATATATTAAAATAAGTAGAGGATGGT
The DNA here is from genome assembly GCA_032359235.1 of Enteromius mattozi. NCBI lineage: Eukaryota > Metazoa > Chordata > Actinopteri > Cypriniformes > Cyprinidae > Enteromius > Enteromius mattozi. The sequence continues at coordinate 784,671 of JAUMHE010000318.1, forward strand.
CTTGCTTCACTTTGTGAGGGTTTTGTGGGCAATGAGCCCCAGCTGTCAGCATGTCGCCGTCCCAGCTCGAGCCAAACTGAGTCCTGATCAAAGTGGTCTAACGACCCAAGAATGCAATTAGCTCTCACGCTAATCTGAAATTCAGCAAATATCTTATCCACAGATTGGAGACTTTAACATGGCTCTTCTTGGCTTGGATTTGGAGTCAGATACAATGGCTGTAGTACACGGACAATGACAAAAGTACAAAGGCAAAACTTAAGTTGTCTAAATTAATGGTTTTTTTTGTTTTTGTTTTTTGCAAAAATGTAATGATTTAATGACTTTTTTGACAAAATTATATTTTATACGCGTTTGTGTGTGTGTTTAAGTTTAAATGCACTTTTAAGTTGTCGAATACCAAATGTTTTGGTCTGCAAAGGAGTGGAAAAGGTGTGGCAGTTTTGTGGTAATAAATGGGTTTTTACAAAACTTCACTTTCTCAAAGACTATGACCTTCTTCACATCTTCACAAAATGGATCATATTTCAGGCAAAACAGGCACTAGCTTTGGAATCAGCACCCTAAAATTAGTAAGAAGCTAGGCTTTTGTTCAGCAAATATGATGCAGATTGGTGTTAATATTTAAGATGTACAAGACTCAATCCAAATAGAATTGCCAACAAAGTAACAGTGCATGAGGCTTCGAATTACTGCTATATATTGACTTAAGGGACTTTGTTGTGTTTGTTTACAAAAAACCCTAAAACTAGTTAAAGGGGTCATACGATGTGATTTAAAATGTTCCTTTCTCTTTAGAGTGTTACAAGCTCTTGGTGCATAAAGTCTCAAAACCAAAGAGATATTCTTTATGAAAGTTATGACTTGTACACGCCCCTAAAACAGCTCATTTAAACAAGCTCCGCCTCCTTTCTTTGCGTAAACATTTGGGTAGTGTTATGAAAACACACCCCCACTTTGTGATGCAGCAAAGTGGGGGTGTGTTTTCATAACACTACCCAAATGTTTATGCAAAGAAAGAAGACGGAGCTTGTGGTATTCGGCCAATGACAGTGCACTGGAAAGCTGGCCAATCAGAGCACACCTCGCTTTTTTAGAACAGTGAGCTTTGTACAAATTGGCCCGTTTCAGGAGGCGGGGCTTAGAGGAGAAGCAAAAATGTACAGTATGTAGCAAATAATGTGTTTTTTTGCACCTTAAACCACATAAACACATTCAATGTGTTATTCACAATTTCTCTGTAATTGTGAAACTTACTATTTATTTCTGAGTAAAAATTGTTTCTCCGCTATTTTTTCAAGGATGGTCTGGAAAAGCAGGATAGTTTTGATCCAGTTTGTAGCAGAACTATCCTGTATGCAAGCAGGTTAGGTTTTATCTTGTCATTCGCGGTGTGAGGTTTAGCGGTGCGGTCTGGGAACGTTACATCCTTCAGTCTTTAATTTGAGAGGGGAAATACACCAGATTCAAAGCCTTAAAATGCTTCATCTGTTGCCAGAAATAAGAGCAAAATTAAACACAGATGCTGCTTAGAGAGAGATGGAAAGAAGCAGCGTTTTCTTCCTTTCAATGATGTTCCTTACTCATTATTGACTATGTTTTTGTCAGTGTTTGTTTTCTCAGGATGTAATCTGCTCTTTCCACAATTTCTTCCTTTGCCCAGATCTTCCTTTGATCCGTGACTCACTATCTAAACACCACAGGACAAATCTTAATTGATTTTGCATTAGTTTTCTCCGGGGTGCTGATAGACACCGCAGCGTCAGGTCAAGACACAGAGGGGCTCATCTGAGAAACACATGCTCCTCCTGACAGTCACAGCCTCATCCTTTGGGAAAACAGGGAAATTTCCATTTGATCTCCTGTCAAAACCTATTCGAGTGAAACAAACCCAGACCACATCAGAACTGATGTCAATGAGACCTGGTGGCTGCTCTTTCTGTCTGGTACTTGAAGTACGTAGAACACTAAGAATATTAAGAAAATAATAATAATAAAAAAAGTTAAAAACATGAATATGAATAAAAATAGGAATTTTATTAGAATTATTTTTAAACTAATAAATGATATAGAGAATGTAAATGTAAATGAAACGCATTATACACACACACACACACACACTCATTATATATTATTTATTAGAAAGAAGTTCTATATTAAAATGATATATACTGTAATACATATTATATGATAATAACAATAATTAAACTAAAAAAGTATAAAATATATGAAACCAAGAATATAATGATTTTTATATTATTATATTAAATATAAAAATAACAATAACAACACTAGTAATAATAATAATAATAACAATAATTACACTTTTTAAACAAATAAGGTAATATTTTTATTTATATATATATATATATATATATATATATATATTAGTGCTGTCAATAGATTAATCGCATTCAAAATAGTTTATTTTCACAAA
>JAUMHE010000318.1:802902-839985 GCA_032359235.1 Enteromius mattozi
AATGTCTTTAGATGTTGACAACTTTGTGAAACCAAAGTGTGTTTATACATAAATAAATAAGTCACTTTTTATATTTGAATTGCCTATTACATCATAATTTCTCTCATAATTTTTTTTACTTCTATAAACATTTCCAGGGTATGTATGGAAAGCCACTTAAATACCAAAAGTGCCCCTTTAAAAATAACAGTACTACTGACAGCCTATTATAAAATACATATTCATCTATTGCATATGATTTGTTTTACACATTTAAAGCGTAGTTTAATGAAGTACTCTGAATGAGGTGTCTGTATTGGACAGGACTGATATCCAGCATGTCCAGCTCTGGTCAGAGAGAGACTGTGTGCTGGTCATTGTTCTCATGAGAAACACTGGAGCTCACGTGCATCCCAGAAAACACACTTTTAAACAGAAATAAAGTCATGAAGAACAAAGCCTGCAGCCGAACAGCATCTTAAGATGTTGCGTGCAATACACAGACATTATAATTCAAGGCTCAGACATTTGAATGGCAGCTCATATGAATAATGTATGTTGACAATAACATCTGCTGGCGCAAACGATTGCAATATGCCTACTTATATGTGTATGTATGTATGTATGTATGTGTCTTTTACCTTTTTGAGGCACTTGACTGATGATTAAATTAAGGTGTCACTCCATCGATGCTTAAAGCTTTTTCCACCGCTTGAAAGTTGCAAGAGATATTCCCCAGAACACGTAAAATATTCTTAAAAGTTCTTCGGAAATCGTTTGATAGGGTTTAATACGTTAATAGCAGAGGCCGTATGTCGTCAGTGTTACTGTGTGTCCAGCGGCTCTTTAAAACTTGACGTACTCTGACGGTCAGGAAAGCAGGTTTGGTTCTAGTTCCATGGGTTTGTTCGCACGTTAAACCTGTCGTCTGCGTTAAACCGCGAGCTTGTTCGGCGTCCATTCAAGATTTTCCTCCAGACTCAAGAGAATATCGTCATGTGTGTGAAGTTTCCCGCGGTCTCCAGAGTCTCTCGGTTTCAGTCCAGCGAAGTTTGTGCGGTTTCTCACATGATTGTTTCGCGTTACAAACACGGACAGAGTAAAACACGCTGAAACATTGTAGCGCTGCTGCCGCTCAAACACACCTCTCTCTCTCTCTCTCTCTCTGTATTCAATGGAAGAGGAAAAAAGTTGTGGTTTTTATAAAACGAATAATTATTAAAAACAATTATAATGTTTTTCTTAAACACTGTAGTGAAATATTTGTCATTATAATATATATTATGTGTATTATGTGTATATTATGTCCAATATGTAATTTTTTTTTTGTTTTAGAATGTTTATTATGCATTATATTTATTATAATGAAACATTTATTAACATTATTAATTTTATAGAGAGATTTAAGATACAGCATATGTAAAATTTCTTTCTGAATGGATTATTTGATTCATTTTATACTCGGTAACCTATATAAAAACTGGAGATAAGTTATATTTAATAGCACTCTATTTATTACCGTCTTGTTTTCTTAAAAACAAAAGTTAACATTAGCTACTCTCTTCTTTTGTAATCTATTTTCGTTTTATTAATTATATATTAATAATATAAACCCCTTGCTATGTGTACTGTGTTAAGCTGAGACTTGTTATAGCACTTGCATATCATTACTCTTTTTTGTTGATTTTGATACTCTTTCCATTTTTCTTATTTGTAAGTTGTTTTGGATAAAAGAATCAAATGTAACGTGTGTGTGTTTATATATATATATATATATATATATATAGCCACATGGGGGCGCAAGTTGACAGTCAGAAACAACTATAGTAAATGTAGTTTTATTATCAGCGTTCACTTTCTTTCTTAGATATTGATAATTGAGTGGCTTTCTAAGTGCAATCATGATAACCATCAGTCTTCATTTTAAACAAGTTATTTATTTATAAAGTATCCTCTGTAATGGCAATAAAATCACATAAATTAAAATAAGTTAAATCCAGTGACATGACATCAGACAATACAGATGAAAACTTTGTAATGGTGCTTTATTCACATCAAACACTGTTGCATTTTAAATTTAAAAATGAAACCTTTTTATTTTAAGAATGGATTGAAATAATGTTAATGTGTTTCCTCAGCAAAAAAAGGAAAAAGAAATCCCTTCATTAATGACAGATTTGAACCCTTGTGCAATCCATCTCAAGAGCTGTAAAATATAAAACAGCATGTGGCATGTTTTGATTGGTTTTCTTTTGCCTCAGGCTTTACTTGTTGCAACAACCTGTAACTCAATACAACTCAACCGAGACCTGATTGCATTACAAATGATTGCATTAAATCCATGATAAAGTTATATTCATTACACGAGCCATCATACTAGTTCATGAATTCCAATCACCTCCTGAGTCTATGAAAATGTTAAAAAATGAGGCTGTCAAGTCATTTTGCTGTGGCAGACATCAGCGGCGCTGCAGGAAAACCAGGTTCAAAGCTCTGTCAGATCAGCCTGCTGACAGCCCGTCCTCGCTCAGTCATCAAAGTCAGGGATGTCATCGTAGGAGTAACCGCGGTAACCCTTGTAGGCGTAATAGGCGATGCGCAGGTGGTAAAACCCAGGAAGAAAGACCAGGATTCCAATAACCAGGACTGGGATGGTGCGATCGCGGTGCTGTATATGACAGAAAGACAGAAATGATGACTTTAAGAGTTCTCTGGGTCAAATGTGTGCTCAGGTCATTAATAACTGCCAAAAATGTGTTTTCAGACGAATTTCAGTCAATAGGGTATTTTGTATTCTCTTTTTTCTACAAGAGACCTTTAAATGTTGCCTATTTCAGACCATTTCTTAATGGATCAATTTAATCATTTCAACAGATTTTTATAGTGCGCAGTTATGACTAATGTTGAGTTAAAATCAATAAATCCCAACCTGACAATACAAACTGTTAAAAAATATAAGCAAATAAAGAAATACATACAAGTGTGTTCAAGTGGTCCTTCAAATATAACCAGTTTCAGTGTTGTTGCATTACTTTTTTAAAAATAGATTCTTTGTATCGCACCAATTAAATAATAAAAATGAAATAATAATACAAATAAAACACATAAATTCCAGTATTTTGCATGAATCTATAACAAACGCATTGATTTTATTTTCACTGATTCTCATAGCACACAATTCTGACGAATGGCAGGTTAAAAATAACATAAATTCAAACCTGACTGTTCAAACTGTTCAAAATAATGTCACTACTAAATTCAAATACTGTATATATCAGGGTTATTTGTAAATATAAAAGTGGCCCAGTTTAAAATTATTAGAGTATTGGTATTTTAATGCATCAATCTCTTAATTTTTTACAGTACAAAACTATGTTGAATGTCAAATAAAAAAATCACAAATTCCAACCTGAATATTACAATAATGTAGGTATGTATCACAGTTATTTCCAGATATGAAAGCCGCTAAGATCGGAGGTTAAAGCGGTCATTTTTTTTTGTCAAATTGTCATCTTTTGAGGAACATTATACTGCAGCGTGAATAATAAATACTGGAAGACTGAATGATAATGTTTGCTTGGATTAGGTCTCCATTAGCTGGACTAAGTGAAGAAATAGGGCAGGCCGCAGACGGAGCACCGTTACTAAATCTGAACATCTTGCTGAAGGATTAACCTCCACATCAGGTGTACAGCACTGTAATCTCAACACATTCTGCCACTCACTAAAACACTTTCTGATCTTCAACACAGGGTGATACTGGCTGAATATGACTAATGCATTTAAACTAGAGGAACTGTGCGTCTCACATTAACTGATTAAATTCATTAATGCTTTTCAGATAATTGGCGAAAAGGATTTTCAATCAATACATTTTACATTAGAACAATAAAGTAGCAACAGAATAACTATATATTCATTTTAGAAATAACATGTTTAGGCCTTTATCAAGCTGAAAAAAAAATAACTTAATCAAAAACGTATCTAATTTTAATTAACCAAAAGTTGATGTTCTAAAATTACGAGTGTTATATTAATATCATACCATTATAATTTTATTTATATCTTAAATGTTTCTTTTTTCTATTTTCATTTTATTTTTACATTAAGTTTTAATAACTTCAGTAAATATTTTTTAAGTTGTAGATTATACATATTTAAATAAAAAGTTTACTTTATTTCAAGTAACTGTTTTTTAATGGATTTTTAATAACCCTGAACATAGTTTAAATTTAATTAAAAACTATTACATAAAATATTATAAAAAACATATAAAATCTAATCTAATCTAAAATATTTTTATAAAAACAGAAAAAAATTATAACCTTAGATTAAAATTAAAATAGAAATATGAAAGCTAATTAAACATACTAATATATACTATAACAGTGGTGTGTAAATAATACTATAATAACGCTGCCTTGCATAGAAAACACAATTAAGCTGTTGAAAACCTTTTTGTTTATTTTTCTCTGTTGTGCCTTTAACTTTCTATAAAGCATACAACTGCAGTTGATAGTTTGACAGAATGCGGAAAAAACTGCTTTACATTCAAGAAATGCATTTACGCTGCAAATAGCCCTAAAGACTATGAGGCTATTAGGATTATGCAAATTGTAAACATAAAACAACAGACCAGTGAAATCAAACTAATGCACACTAACAAATGCACGAGGAACGTGTCTAGAAATCTGAACGCAAAGCTAATAATGGCACAATCTGTAAAAGAAAACATGAAAGCAATGCATGGAGCTGTAATAATGTGCAATGGCACTCACATCATTAACTTCAAAGTATCCTGCTAACAGGAGGGATCCGATGACGATCAGAATAGAGCCGATGAGGAAGAGAACGGTTGCCAGGGCGATCGCTTTATAAGGGACTTTAGGTGGACTTTTCTTAAACTGAGAAGAGAGAGAACATTGCTAAATATTACAATGCATTCATGCAGAATTTCAGCTAAGAGCAGTAAACTGAATGTTTTAACTACTGTAAAACACAGGGACCATTTTATGTGTGATGCTTATATTTATACATTTTAAATTAGATTTAGACTTTCATTCCTACCACCATAAGAATTTTAAACAGAACTTTTAGATGAATTTTATAGGTTTTTCCAAGAGTTGTATCAGTAATATTTTTATTTTATTGTTGCTGTGTGGTTTTTGTATTTCTTGTTAAACCTATGCCTAAAGACAATTTTGTAGCCTTTGGGGATAGACCGTAAAGTTTCAAATAACTTCTTGTTGTCATTATTAACATTACATAAATATTTAAATTCACAAACGTAATACATAATGTTTAAAATACATACACACATACATAAGTCAAAGACAAAAAAGGGTTTAACCAAAAAGATAATAAGGGTAATACTGCTTTAAATTATTGTTGTTTCCTCCCCCAACATTAAAAAGTTTTCTGTTTAAATTAATTGCAATTCTATTTTTGTTTTTCTGCGCCAAAAATAATTTTTTATTAGATTTACTAAATTGTCACTAAAATATCATTCATCTTGTCAGGCATATTTACAACAAAAATCTATTTATGACACATTAAAAGATGAATTACTTTCACTCCAAATACTAATTAGTTGTAATTCTACGTTTTTTTTACATTTGCCACTTTCCTAGGTTCAACCCAAGACTTTTTACTAATTCAAAACGCAATAAAATTTAACAAGCTTCCTTATTCTTTTAGATATTTTAATATGTACAAGTCATAATAAGCATGCTGTTTGAATTTTTAAATAAATATTGTGTTACATTGAATGAAAATGTAACATTTCAACCAAATTTTGACATTTTATCTTTCAAAAACCTATTTGAAACCATAAAAATAGACACTTTGCTTACATTTAAAGTACCTTCGATGGACATAAAATCAATTTTGTGAATTTCTTTTCATGCGGACATCTTAAATACATACATAAAAAAATACATACATATATTGTAGACAAATAAATAAACAGACAGATACATATTTATATGAATTGATCTTTGGAAATGGCAAATATGAATTGAAGTGCATTAAAAGCGCCTTCTCCTCTCACCTGGAGATCAATGTATCCATCATCATCACTGGCTAGTTTGGAGTATCTGACTCCACTGTTAATAGTGTTTCGAGCTGGCATCTTCTCTGGAGTCAAAAGCACATACATTTAATACTGCATCATTAACACAGAAGAATCAAAACAATGACGAATACACATTGGATCATCGTGTTTTTTAATATTTACCTACTAAATCAGGTCGATCATTTAATATTGCAATGCAGTACTGCATGTAGAAAAAATACTGAAATGTCTAATCGTCTATATAAACACGTTTAACTGGTTTTGCTTGCTAAATTACCTTGAACGTGATATTTCAGCCTTAGAATAGTCTGATGACGATCTTCCTGTAGTAAAAATCACAATGAAAATGATTTTCGTTTCCGTTTTAAACGCATTTAAGTCGTTTTCAGCTAGTATTAATTAAAAACGTCATTATATGTCAGCTTATGACAGCCGCACGTGAGATTATGTTTATAAGCGTAAAGCTTCCGGATATAACCATAGACAAGCACACACGCGCCCTCTTCTGGCATCTTCCGGGTTCACGTCAAACTGCGCGTGCGCTTTGAATAGTTCACGATGCACAACCACACGAGGGAGCTCTAATCATAGAAAACCATGAACCACCTGTCTTTGGTAAGTGACTTTTATGAAATTTAAATAAAGATTACTTGGTGGTACTAACATGTAGCCTGAGGTCACATATCTTCATAAATATTTAATATTTATTTAAATTATATTTAAGTTATATTTTACATGAATATAGCAAGTAAGTCGTTTACAACTAGTCATTTGATTTAGAAAAATACTGACAGGAAAAAAACAATTGTTTTTCTACATCCATTGCTATAGGATGTGGGCCTAGGTGTGATTTTTCTAAGTTGATTTAACTCTTGAAACTATTCTACAAGGTCACACTTTTCATATAGATAGAGATGAAAATGTCTTTGAATATCTGTCTCTGTTTCTGAATGCTGTCAAATCACTATAGAAACACTCATCGCTGCATTTCATCACTGAATGATCATCAGGCTGGTTTGCTTGAAAGAAATTATACAACAACAACAGATGTGTCTCTTGCTGTTCCCCTGGATGTTTCCTGGATGTTTGCTCATCTGCGTTGAAGGTTAAAAAGTGACATTGATTGGAAAGCAGAGAAATGACTCATGTTGAGGTCAGTCTGAACACCCAACCTAATCTCATGATGTACAGCCCGCAGTAAACAACTGAAAAATAGTGTCCACCCTCCATCTAACGAGCTCAGCTAATTAGCAATTTTGAAATAATTAGATCCCATATGAACATAAAGATCCAGCGACATTGCATGTTTATTGCTGCAGACTATTTTGAGAAAGCAACGGTTACCGTTCCGTCTGATTTATTTATTGGTCTGTTTATCCTTTTTTTGGTCTTCTAGAACAGGGGTTCTTCAAGACAGAAAAATAGTGTAAACAAATGTACAGATAAATCATAAAAATAAGATTTAACTGAAAAAATAAATAAAAGTCAGTGATAAAGATGTATTTAAATAAATAATACAGTAATACAATGCAGTACTATGAGAGTAGAAAAATATATATTTTATTACAAAAAATTATAAATGCATTTAATATGTAATTATGAATGCATAAAAGATATGTTTAGAGAAAAATGTGTAAAAATATAAAAGTAAATAATATTAAAAATAAGATTAAATAAATAAATAATGTAATAATTTTTTTTTTTTAAATATTAAGATGAGGAAAAAAAACATTGTAATGATTATTAACCTGTGGGGTTGCAAGTCTGTTCATTATATTATCAAAAATAATAAAAAACAACAATTATCTACAACAAACTAATTATGCATAGTTATGATTACAAAAAAGAGAGAAAAAAAGAGAGAAAAAAAGGTAAATGTACAAATAAATAACAGCAACAATAATACTAAAAAAAGCTAACAAAAGTATGTTAATTAAATAAAATATGTTTATGAGATTAAATTAAAGATTGGCAACTGTTATAAAACAGTTTTTAACTGTTGGGTTGCAACTTTGTTCATTATTATATCCAAAAAGAATAATAAATGCACAATAGAGTGCAAAAAATTTAATCGTTGCGTGGTTATGATTGCAAAAACATAGGTTTAGAGACTGCATAAAAAAAAAATAATATTAATAAATAAAACAAAAACAAAAAATCTGTGATAAAAATAGATTTAAAAATGTTTATAAGATGATTATTAAAGATCGACAACAATTCTAGAACAGGGATTCTTAACAGGTTTATTATTTTATCAAAAATAATTCTAAATGCACATAATAGAGTGCAACAAACTCTATTAGAATGCATATTTCCAATGACAAAATGCATAAAAGAGGTACAGAGAAAACTAGTCTTACTGTATGTTTTGTTGTTAACATAAAAAGGTGTTCATCCAATAAAACTGGTAGTAATTGCTTGGTAGAATTTAGTCAAATTATGAAAAGGTCATCACAAACAGCACTGAATTAAATTCAGCTTCACTCACAACGAGTATATACTTGGTTTGTGTCGACCACAGTGTGTTCTGTGCTGAGAATTATTGCCTGCCAAGAGCATGAAACCACCAGAATTGAATTTTAACATTGTAGTACCCAGTTGATATAAAAACCGGGTCCTGAAGCAAAACCAGTCTAGACAGTGAGGGATAAAGGCTGATCCGACACGTTTACAGCCTCTGTTCACTTGTTTTGCTCTCTTTTAGATGGATTAAGCGGATTGGTTCCAGGACAGAGATGTACAGCTACTCTTAGACAGACCATTTCATAACACACAACATCAGCCATGAGTTTGGTAATGGCCCCACTCAGCATTAATTACACCATCTAGCCTCTGGCTTCACCTCACCATCACCCTGAAACGCTCCGCTGCACCATCAAACAGCAGAAGGGTAAAAAAGGTTCACTTTCACAACACGAGTCAATATATGGATCGCCATGTGGATGGTGTTTTTTTTTTAAGTCTGGGAGACGGGGATCGATTCAGACGCTGGACCACTGATCCATCACATCTTTCACTGTGGGTGCTGTCTGAGGTCTGGGCTTTGCTGTCAAGTCTATTGTCTTGACCACGTTTTACGGACCAGCGAGTATCTGCTTAACGTTTGGAGTCGGGGTTGTGTTGAATTAACATTGATCAGACCAAGCCTCCAAGCTAGCAATGGAATCCAAAGCACTAGAGTAATTAAACCTAATTATGAAACGGCTATTTTTGGGCCTGTGTTCCAGTCGTGCTACAATACACACATAATATAGTGAGAAGCACTCTAGCTTTAGCAGAAAGTTATGCTGTTCTTGTTCCATGTGAAAAAATGGCAAAGAAATGACAAGTAACAAGTTAATAAGAATTATGTAAAATTTTGATGTAGAAAGACTGAAATAGTATTGTCTTGTGAAGCTTATTCTTATTATAAAAGCTCTTAGAATTCTAAGAAAACAAAAATATATACAAGTCAGAAGTGCAAGATATAAACTCGTAAATGCAGTTGCCTGAAAAATGTATTACAGATAAAAATTTGTTATTTTTAAATCAGTGCTAAAACAAACAAACAACAGTAAATAAATAAATAAACGTTTTTAAAATCAGTAAGGCACTCATAATATTAATTGTTGCTGTCAAATGATTGATCAGATCCAAAAATGTTTTTTGTGTACTGTGTATATTTATTATGTATATTATAAATACACACACATGCATGTGCTGTATATATATTTAAGATACGTTTATATAGTAAATATATATAGTATATATAGTTATATATATACATGATATAAATTCTATGAGTATGAATATATACATGTGAATATTTTAAAAAAAATATGCTGTATATGTGTATGTATTTATATATTCATGATAAATGTACACAACATTCACACACATATATTACGTAAACAAAAACCTTTATTTTGGATGTTATTAATCGCAATTAATTGTTTGACTGCACTAATATTTGTGTAGGCATGCATGCTTATATATATTGCTATTTAGTGATGATAACATCAGTATAACAGCCTCTAATCCCTTATTGCTTAAATAATTTTCATGCATAAAATTATGGCGGTTCACAGAGGTCAGAGAAAAGCTGTGGTTTTACTGGACTCTCCTGCTTTAAGCCCTCATGATTACAGCTCCTGTGATAAGCATCGTTTAATTATCTAAGGGGTCGATTGAAAGCACAGGGCTGACAAAATGATTCCTCTCTGCTGCTCACGTCAGCTATATATATTTCACTAGTTTTTGCCTCTTGGTAGCAGTGTTAATTCAGTTAGTTTATTAGTTTTTATAATATTTTTAATTATTTACATTTTAATTTTAGTTAATAAATAGTAATAATCGTATTTGTTATTATTACTATTATTATTATTTTTATTATTCAGACGGTACATTTAATTTATTTTTGTTTTAGTTTAGATTTTATTCATTTTACATCCAGTTTTTCATACTTGCAATTAAAAAAAATGTTAATTTCAGTTTTTGATATTTTAGGTGTAAACCTCACAAAGTTTTAATCAAATTAACTAAAGTAAATATGTCACACTTTGTCATTATTTAGTTAAAATGTTTACATAATGCTTATTTTACATCAAGATCATTATTTTAATGGCATTTAAGCACATTTAACCACACAAATTTTCATTGCTGTAATATGACATTTATTTCTCATTGGCAGTAGTCATTCTCATTAGTTTTATTGTGTTTTAATTGAAATAGTAGTATAACAATACCGTTTAAATAATATATAATAATTATTTTTCTTTCATTTTAGTAATGTTATTTTTGTGTTTGCAGTAATAAGAATTAAGACCAGAAAATGTTCTTTTTCTTTTTATTTTATATGTAATTTTTATTGTATTTATATTTTATATTGCTATCAAAATAATGTCTCAGTGCATTATAGAACGAGTTGGAAATATGTCAAATTTTGTGACATGTATGTTGTGTGTGTTTTTTATTGCTATATATATATATATATATATATATATGTAGTCAGATTATATTATCTTACTCCACAGTCTGATCCATTTAATTGGCACATGAGTAATGAGTGTTTGGCTGCATTCTGTAACGTGTAGATCATATTTTCTCAGGTTCTTGGCTGCAGAGTTGAGAGCATGACTTAATATATGAAAAAGTGATTTAATTTTAAAGAGGTTGTGTCATAATTTAGAAAATATCTGCATAGATATGTGCTTATAAACATGGTTAGTGCTCTGTAAATATTGTTTTAAAAAACAAATTGTTTCAAAAATATGTGTGCCACACAGAAATGAATGGCATTGTATTAGGTGACAAAATACTAAAGCAAGTGTCATTTATCGATAAGAAGTAAGAAAGTATTTTGTGACTTTATGGTTGTTTTTGGTAATGTGTGAACTTAAGAAAAACTAAAAATGACTTAAAATATACTGAAAAGATGCTTCTGCAGCGTATTGCTTTCATAGTTTATTGTACAATATAATGGCATTCAAACATGAAGTGTGACTTAAGTGTCCAAATACATTTCTTTGTGTTAAAAACAGCATCCATTCATCCAACAAACTATATTACTCCAGAAACACTCTCTGCCAATCTTATCAGTCTTTCTTGGCATCTGCTTCTGGTGTAAGACTTGTATTTGTGTGTATTTTTGAGACTCACTGAATGCGTGTATGTGTCTGTGTGCTCTGTAATAACCTGAAAGTGTCTTGAGTTCTTGGTAGGTAGGTAAAAAGCAATAAAAACAACAGCAAAGTTAATCTCAAGGTCCACAACTTCCTGTTGTTGAATAATTGATGCAGTCTGAGCTGACAAAGAGAAACACTCAGAGACCCACAGACCCACTGCATCACTGAGACCACCACAGAATGTGTGCTGGGCAACTCAACTCCATTAGAAATCATTGACTGGAACATTCTAGAAATACTTATAGAAAAGAAAACAGAGAAAAACTTAAATTCCTTTGACAACTCTGAAGCGTGCATGTTTTTGAAAGAATTCTCTTATGTATGTTATGTGTGTATTTTTTGTAAATTCTATATATGCATTTCAAATTTGTATTTGTATATCCTATATCTGTTTTCAATAATTAAATCTGTAAAGATTAATCATCATCATAATCGACACACACATGTGCTCACACACATATATAATTTAAATAATGCGATCTGTAAAGTTATGTAATTGGTAGTGCTGTCAAACATCCAAAATAAAAGTTTTTGCTTACGTAATATATGTGTGTGTACTGTGTATATTTATTATGTATATATAAATACACACCCATACAGTAAATATTTACATGTATATATTTATATAATTTATATTATAAATACATTAAATATACAAATAATACATATGTTTCCTAACTATATACATGCATGTGTGCATATTTATAAATATACACAGTACACACACATATATAATGCAAACAAAAACTTTTATTTTGCATGCTTTAATCGCTTTAACATAACAGAAATAGGTTGCATGAAAAAACACCACTCAGATTTAGGTAGAAATGTAAAAATGAAGTGTTCTGCAGTAACTGATGTCAAGGTTTGGAGTGGTGCTGATATTTTTAGTCTGTAATCTAAGTGCATATAGGGCCCACATCAGCAGGGATCCCACACCAATTTCATGAATTTAATTGGTTGGTAGAGCAAATGCAAATAGCTTGAGTGCAATTCCTCCAGAGGTTGTAAAAGATGCAATTTAAGTTGGTTTTAAAAGCTGATTTGCTTCTTCGGCGGTGTGGCAGATGACAGACTCTCCTCCCGTGAGCGGCCTTGTTATCATACTGTGTTCTAATGAGGCAGCGTCATTGTTTGCTGTCTTGTTTTCAAGATGACGTCTTTCTGATAAAAGTGATTCAGAAACAAACGCAGGTACGAGAGGGCAGATTGTTGTTTTTGTAAAGTACTTCATAATTGATGGGCAGCTTTGATTTGATTTGTAGCCTCATGGATTTATCTGAAGTAATTGTGGTCATTAGGGAGAGCGCAGTTTAAAAGCAGCGAACGGTCGACTGGCGGATTACTTTGATATTTTACGTAAGATAAATAAATGAATGACACACACACACATTCCTACAGAGGGTTGTGAGTCGTGAGGCTGTAGGTGCCATCCAGGGTTCAGTAATTAAGTCTGAGTTCATTACGAGACAGCAAAGAGAATGCTGCAGTGAGAAATGAAAATGAAGAGGATGGACTGAAAAGAATTTACATGTAAATCCACTTTTGATTGATTAAGGACAATTAAGATAATTCATTATCAAGACTCCCATGGGAAAAAAACAAAACAAAAAAAATAATAATAATTCCTTAGGTGTTTCTCCTAGACTTCTGCTAAAGTCTCCTGCTTCCAGCTAACAGGGAACATTCTCACAACGTTTTTTAAACGTTATATGAATGTTAGGACAAAACATTCTAAACGTCATGTTTATGGAATGCTGATGCATGTTATTTGCACTTGGACGTTCTAAGAAATGCTTAGAAATTTTAATTACAAAAAGAAAACTAGACATTTTAACATTTTCAGATTTTTTTTTTTAAGAAAGCTTAAAAATAACATTGTATTTTGGGTGAAAATAAAGTTAGCCGAAGTCTGTAAAAGCTTTTTTTGTAACTTTTAAATAATATTTTGATCTACAAAAAAACTGGACAATTTAACACTATTAAATAATAAAAATAGTTTTTATTTTGCATGAAAATAAAGTTAGTAGAACACAGTCCTTTAAATAATGTTATAATCACAAAAAAAAAACAAATCTTAAATTATTAAAAGTAATATTCAAATAAATATATGAATGAAAATATTAAAAATAATTTATAAAATATTTTGGGTGAAAACAAAGTTAGTAGAATGCTATTAAAAAAGGTTTTGTAACCTTGAAACAATATAAAAACACTGTTTTATAAGCTAAATTAGTCACCTGTCTAGATGTTTCTAGGTCTTGTTACTTTCACATCTTTTCTGTCAAATGATCTCAGCTATGTCTCAAATTTTCCTTAGAATTGCGAAGATACCAGTCTGCATTTAGAAGTCAAAGATCTCAATATAAACACAAACATTTCTTGTCAAATTCAAATTCAAAGATGATTTGATCTGTTCTATCTACATTTCTTTAACTATATTTTTATGCCTTTGTCTTTATAGTTTTCAGAGAAACATAAAAAAGTTGATGCTCAAATAAAACAACATTGCATCTCTGTATTCTTAAACTACTGTCTCTTATAGAAACTGTGTGATTCATTTCTGCTACTTTCATTAAAATACATGTGGTTATTTCTAAGTGCATTAATGACATCAAACCAACTGTAATGGTGTTGCTATGTACAGCATTTTAATGTTGTGCATGTGTGTGTGTTTGCTTAAAGAAGACTAACTATAGTCAGATCAATATACTGACTTTATATTATTTTAAATTATAATATATCATTGTTTTGAATGAATAGAATAGAAATACATCTATTTATATTATGTGTCTATGGTTTAAAAAAATAAAAGCCCTCATATCCTTGTATCGAGAGCTGAAACAGTGTATGTGTGTGTGGTGTATAAGTTTACACAGCTGTGACTTTGAACTTCGATTCTCTTTCTCTCTCTTCAAAACGCTGCCCTGCGGGTCACATGTATTTTTCAGAGCTCATCACACTGGCTCATGTTCCTCCTGCTCTCATTTACTGGGTTCACTGGTATCATTTTGAATTATGTTCAAATCTTCTGTGAGGATTTTTCACATTAAAATACTTCCTTTTATCTCAGTTTAACAAGTGGAGACAAAGTCACTGGTACTTTGACCTTGTGAAGAGTGACTCTGTAATGCTTTCAAAGCATTGATCTGTTTGTTTTAGCGGCTCGGCATGATGACTTCTGGCACAAATAAAGGTAAAGTTTGGGGTGGGACTTGTGTTTGCTTGTCCATTGGTGGACAGGGACAGAGTGGAAGGGAAAACATGGATATGATCATTACTATGTGTGCTAGACATCAGATGGTGTTATGCATCATCTCATTCGTTGCACACTCATACTGTATAACGAAAGCTTATTTAATAGGTACTAGACTGAAAAGAGCAGTTTGCAGTTCAAAAAGTCCCCGACCCTCTCGAACAACTCGAGGTCCAGAGTTTCTGTTTTGATCTGAGAGAGTGCTTTATTGATCATTTGAGAAATACAGCTCTATTTTGAGGATGTACACAGTGACATGGGTCAGAGGTGTGTGTTTGTGTGTTGTGCTGATGAGAGCTGTAATTGGCTCTCTGAGCTACAGACAACATTTCTGGACATTACACACACTGAAATACACTCAACCAGGACTCTCTCAGACATCGTAATGTTTTATCTGATCTGTTGCCTCGTAAACTGAAGCATCATAAACTAACGACTGAGAATCACTTCTTTAGGAAGAGTTAGGAAATAGTGGGACCCCGGGCTAGTTGTCAAATGGGGCTAGTCATTATAAGATAACATTTTTGTAATACAATAAATATAGATATTATATAATAATATAGGCAATAAATATAGGCAATATTTAATATGTGTGTATGTATATATATATATATTTATGTGTGTGTGTGTGTGTGTATATATACAGTGGGTACAGAAAGTATTCAGACACCCTTAAATTTTTCACTCTTTGTTATATTGCAGCCATTTGCTAAAATCATTTAATTTTTTTTCCTCATTAATGTACACACAGCACCTTATATTGACAGAAAAACTTGTTGACATTTTTGCAGATTTATTAAAAAAGAAAAACTGAAATATCACATGGTCCTAAGTATTGTAAATACTGGCGCTAGAGAGTGCTTTAAGTGGCTTCTCGGTCACGGCGTTTCGTCTGCAATATAAAGGAAAGCGAGGTGAGTGGCACATCCAAGCAATGGAGTCGTAGCTCGCTTGTGTAGTGCTTGAGGTGCGTCTTTTATACTCGTCCGGCCGTGACCGATGGGCCCGGGTTGACGAGTTCCAGGTGCCGGTTGTTTGTTGCCAGGGCGATGCTGATTCCTGCCCGCCACACTCCCCCCTCCTAAGCGACGTCCTGGTACTGTAGGATGAGACAAGAGGGGAAGCAGGGGTGGGTGGGGAGTGACCCCTGACAGACCTGCGTAAGCTGGCCAGATCCGTGAGAGGCCGTCAGCGTTGTTATGGGCTGTGCCGGACCGGTGGTGCACGTCGAAGTGGTAGTCCTGGAGTGCTAAGTACCATCTGGTTTCCCGGGCATTTGTGTCTTCGGCCCGGGCCATCCACACTAATGGGGCATGGTCAGTAATCAGTACAAACTTATGACTCAATAAGTAGTACCTTAGCTCCAGGACTGCCCACTTGACGGCAAGGGCCTCCTTCTCCACCACAGAGTAGTTCTTCTCGGCTGGGGCAAGCTTACGGCTGATGTAGACGACCAGATGCTCCTCTCCCTGATGGACCTGGGAGAGGACCGCTCCGAGTCCCGAATCGGAGGCATCGGTCTGCACCAGGAAGGGGCTGTTGAAGTCGGGGGCTCGAAGCACCGGCTCGGTGGGGAGCGCCCTCTTGATCGCCTGGAATGCTTCTTCGGTCTTCTCCGTCCATTGGACTTTCTCTGGGAGCCCCTTCCTGGTCAGGTCTGAAAGGGGGGCAGCTAAAGAGGAGAAGCTGGGAATGAAGCAGCGATAATACCCCGCCAACCCCAAGAATGCACGTACCTGGGTCTTCGTAGCAGGTCTGGGGGCCTCTTGCACGGCCCGGACCTTGGCTTCCTGGGGTTTTACCATCCCTCGTCCCACGGTGAAGCCCAGGTACTTGGTTTCTGCCATAGCCAGGTGACACTTTCGGGGGTTGGCGGTGAGTCCAGCCCGCCTGAGCTCAGACAGCACCCTCCGCAGACGTTCCAGATGGTCCTCCCATGCCTCAGAGTGGATAACGACATCATCGATGTCCAAGGTGGTTATGTACCGGGCCCTTCCCAACCGTTCCAGCAGCTCGTCCACTCGGGGCATGGGGTAGCTGTCGAATTGGTAGATGCCTGGGGTACCTCTCTGATCCCGAACAGCACGTATGGAAGGAGCTGGTCCCAATCTTTGCGATCTTCGGACGCCACCCGCCGGAGCATTTGCTTCAAGGTCTTGTTAAAGCGTTCGACGAGGCCGTCTGTCTGGGGATGATAAACTGACGTCCTCAGTTGCTTGACTTGCAGCAGCCGGCAGAGGTCAGCCTTTAGCCGGGACATAAACGGCGTTCCCTGGTCGGTCAGGATCTCTGATGGAATCCGTACACGACTGGACAGGAGGAAAAGTTCCTTGGCGATCGCCTTGGAGGTGGCTTTTCGGAGAGGGATGGCTTCAGGGTACCGAGTCGCGTAGTCAACGATCACCAGGATGTGCTCGTGGCCCCGGCTTGACTTTGGCAGCGGCCCTACGAGATCCATCCCGATGCGCTCGAAGGGCACCCCGATGACAGGCAGAGGAATGAGAGGGCTGGGGGAGGTTTCTTCGGCAACGTCAGCTGGCATATAGGACATGCCTGACAGAACCGCTTAACTTCTCCTTCCAGCCGCGGCCAATGGAGGCGGTCTCGCATCCTCTGTATAGTGTTCGCAGCCCCCAGGTGCCCGGCCATGGGGTGGGCGTGCGCCAGCTCCAGTACCGTTTCAGTCGGGATGGCGGTGCTGGTTGGGCAGGCTGTGTGGCTCGGGTGAGCGCCTCAACAGCACTGGCACTGGTAGTTCCTTAATTACTCCGACCTCCACGGCCTGTTCATCTCTGCCTTTTCGGATGGTTATATCCAACAGTGCTTTATAGACCCGGTCTCAAACTTCCACCGTGACGCGGGGTGCGCTCCGGGGCACCTCTTGGTGCATAGCACAGCCTGCCCTCCATGTCTTCTTGACCGGTGGATGTGGGTCCGTCGGCATTGGCTCGTCCCGGGGACTTGGCGGCTGCTGTACTGCGTGCTGGGTGCCCTCCGGCGAGCGTCGCTCCTGGACCACCCTCCGGGGAAAAGGCGGCGCCCTCTTCCCCGCGTCTCGATGATAAGCAGCGTCCGCCAACCGCATCTACCAGCTCCACAATGGAGCGGGGCCCCCTCATACCAGCGGCTTGGCGGATCAGACGTGGTAGTGATCTTAACATTTTATCCACAACGACCCGCTCTACTACCTGCATTGGCGTCGTGGTCCCATCCATGAGCCAGTGTTCGGCCAGCCACTGTAGATCAGCCGCCTGGGCACGGGCTGGCAGTATTTTTATAAGCATCAAGGATTCTTGGATTCTAATTGGGGCAAGTTGTCAAGTGTTTTGCTGCCATTTTAATGCAATATTTACATTTTTTGTAGTATAACCTTTTTTCTGTTTTATAAAATGTTATATAGTTCATAATAGTTTTGCATAAAGAATTTAATGGACGATAGGCTATTGTAAAAAGAATGATTCACCCAAAAATAAGAATATTTAAATAGTTCACATTGTAATTTATTTATTTTTATTTGGGGTGAAATAAATAGTTTTTTTTATATATTTTAGGGGGTGAAATAAATATAAACTGTTGTTTACTGTATTTTGTATTTCATTTTTCGGACAGCAGGCTCCTGTGACAACTTGTCCTTAGGTGGAACGGTGGAAATATTCAATAGCTTTGCTTTCCTTTGTTGACTTCAAGGTTTGTTTTAACTATTAAAAACCTTGACAACTAGCCCCTATCATGTATTCTGTTTTGTATTTAATGTAGGATGACACTTCTGCTGCAAAACAATGCCAAATGTATGTTTATCCAGACAATTGACTGTTGAAAAGGGCTAATTTGTGAGTGCAAGTCTGAGTCAGAATGTTTTGTCTGCGTGTTAAGGGGCACTATTGGAAATGTCTCGGCGAGAGAGGAGAATTCATTAATTTGCTCAGCAGCATTTACAGGACTCCATTGACTTTGCATGCTTTTCCATTCATTAACTTTTAACAGTCAAATGACCCTGAAATTGATTTTTTATTTCTCTTGGAAAACCTTTGAAGTTTCTGCCTTCGCCGGTTCTTGTGAGAAGACACCTCAACCTCGTATAATTGCTCATCTGACAAGCATCTCAGGAGTGGATATTCCTGGAGACAAGAAGAGTGAATTCATGCACATGCACACTCAACATCTCCTGCCTGTTGCTTTTCTACCCGCGTTCTCCTCCAAGTAAATGAACTCTAAAATATCTAGGAGGAGCTAGATGCTGGGGTCATGTCCTGCTGATTTTTTCCATTTTACATTTTTGCTCCGGGAAGTATAACCACCATAGACATCGAGAGGGGCCAAGTAGGAATTGTCCCAAATTGTCCCAATATTTGAATTCTTGCATTGCTCTGCTGCTCTCTAACACACAGTGCAATGTTGTAGGATGACAAAAAGGTTTAAGAGTTTGATTTTTAGGCTGGTCTGCCTCAGTGATCTAACAGCAATAGTCAATGTCAAAATGATTAGATGGTCAATCAAATTAAAGTAGGCGGGGTTAATGGTTTAGAGTGGAAATTTCAATGCAAAATGCCAATTTAATGCTAGAGAACAATGTAAGATACAGTATAGCGAAGTAATTATTTGACTGTTTTATGACAGAAATGCTAAACAGCTGACAGTAATATCCACTGATGCAAACTATTCAACTTTTTTATTTTCAAACACCGCCCAAATGTTTATACAAAGAAAGAAGGCAGAGATATTATTCTTGATGTAGTGTTGCTGCAGGCACCATGTTCTGAAGACGATGTGTGTTGTTGTGAAATTGAAACACCTTTGTTTGTGCTTCCAGAAGAGGACACAACTACAAAAATTAGTGGTTAAGTTTTTACAACACTGTTCCAGAACAGTTGAACACAAATATTAGAGTGTGTTCAGCACATTTAAAGACAACTGATTCCTGAACCTGACAGAGCAGACTATGCTAGGCTAAAGTGAGGTAATTCAACTCTACAAGAACAGTTTTCTTACGTTTTCTGAAAGAAACTGCTACTTACTATTCAAACGTGAGTTTTGAGCAGTGAAGGGTATTGCTTGTTGTTTGTCATTTCTCTGATCACAAATGCAGACATGGTGTTATGTTTACGAGCCGCGAAGCAACACGATGCATAAAAAAACAGTACTAAGTCATGATAATCAGTAATTATGTCTCCACTGGATGCAACAAAAGCCTCGCTTGTAATGTGTTTTATTGTTTTGGTGTCATTGCGCCGGGACACAGCATCACGTTATGATAAGGGCCGTAACATTTCCATCAGACTCTTGTGGTATTCAGCCAATAATGTACAGTATGTGGAAAATAGTTTTTCGCAAATACAAATAAAAAAAGGAATACTTCCCAACTAGAATTAGAGCTAGAATTTCCTTCACTGTTCTGTATGTATTTATATAACAACAAAATGAAGAGATGACCAATCAAATTAAGGCGGGCGGGGTTTATGGTTCACAGAAACAGAGCTGGAATTTCAATGCAAAGCACCAGTTTAACATTAGAGAGCAAGTAAAATTAACGCAGCAAAACATTTAATATTTAATTGTTTTATGACATAAATGCTCAACATCTGGCTGTAATATCTACTGATGCAAAATATTTGCCTTTTCTTCTCATATTTAGCTGGTTTGAATCAAACATATGGTAGCCTATAATTTACGTGATTCTTGTAATTCCTAACTAAATGTGATGAAGACGAGAAATGTTCTGCATTTCTGACATATCATGCAAATAAGAGTCAATTTGTGCATATTTTAAAATACTATTTGCAAATGCTTCAATATACCAACTAGTATTAGACCTAGAATTTCATTCACTGTACTGTTTCATTGTACTGTGTAAAACAAATTGGTCTCCCCCAAGTTACCGTTTCATAAAATATAAATGTACTTCATAATTGTTTTATGTACTTGTTTAATAGCTGATAAGCCATTGAATAAGCTATATTTTAAAGGAACAATCAATACACCTCAACCGTGGAAAATTGCTCATATGACTAGCATCTCAGGAGTGGATGTTCCTGGAGAAAGGTAAGCATGTTGCCTGTTGCTTTTCCACCCACATTCTCCACCAAAAATGCTTAGCTGCTGGGGACGTGTCTTGCCGATTTTTCATTTTTGGTTAGATCTGTGACCATCATAGACACTGACAACTATTAGAAATTGCCATATAATATTTGAAATTCTTGCATAAAATGTAGCCTACTCAAGACACCTCAGCCTCAGAAGTGGATATTCCTGGAGAAAATGAGAGCGTGAATTCATGCACATGCACACTCACCATCTCCTGCCTGTTGCTTTTCTGCCTGACTTCTCCACCAAGGAAACGAACTCTATCTATAGGAGGCACTGGCTGCTGGGGATGTGTCTTGCTGATTTTTCTCACTTGGCAATATACAGGTATTCTGTAGGGCTTTGTAAACTAAACAATACTGAGCTGGAGAAACCCCCAAAAGAACAGCCCTCAATCTGTGGAGGTCACAGTCAGGACACAGTTTCATTACAACATTGTAGGAAAAGTAAAGGTCCCATTACGGCTCATCCCAGTGATCCATGCTATTTCACCATGCTTTGGAGAAAATGCCACCAGTTTTTATAGTATGTCACTGCAGTGGAGGAATAATTCACCCCAAAAATGAAAATTCAGTCATGCCGTTCCAAACTAATATGACTTTCTTTCTGCTGTGAAACACAAAAGGATAATTGCTTTATCCTCATCCTGCTTTTTTGACAATAGATAAATAAGTTTAAAAATCTGCATGCTTAAAAGCAGCCAATACACTTTCAAATATTTTAACATTATTCAGTAAGTTTTACAAGAAAATACTACTTTAAATTTTCCTGTTTAATTTAATTTGTTACTTGCTGTTATGTGAATAACTGTGAAATTCACTGACAGATATTTACTGGCGTAAAAACAGTCTAATTTTCTTTTTGTTTTGTTTTTTTAATTTGCAAATGTTTTTTGAATTAATTTGCAAGGTGAACCAATTTATTTCTTAGAGAGATATTTTGATATTTGTTTTCTATATTACTGTTTTGGTTGTTCGTGAAATGTAAATGTAATGTATTTCATTATAGTTTTACATAATTGTTTAATGACTGGTAAGCCATTTAATAGCCTATGATGCCTTTTAAAGGAACAATTCTCCTAAAATAAAACATTACATTATAATTTATTGATGTCGTTCCAATCCTGCATGAGTTTCAATGGCAGAATTTTCTATACATTGAACCAATCCTTTAAATGAAAATATGTGTACATTTGAAAACTTATATATCAAACAGCAGGTGCCTATTATGACAACATACCCCATACGGTGTGACAAATGTGTTGACAGTAATTTACTATTAACTGCATATTAAGTTACTTAAATTTGATATGTAGTCATTTACAGATGTGCCAAGCCCAACCTTTTTTCAGTAGTTTTTGGGGTATCTGGTGGGCAATTTTTTTCTTATTTAGCAGAATGGTATGAAAAATATGACTTCCGAAGACTAGGAATATAGTGTTACACAAGTTGTACGGATTCTTTATTTTTATTTGTTTGGACAACCTGAGGTTGAGCAAATTATTAAATTTTTATTTTTACCTAAAATGCTCCTATAGTATTCTCACCAAACCCAATCTGAAACCTTATTTCCACGCCTGCTGATGATACCGGTCCGCATATTTCGAAACCCAGACCCATGACATTTGTTTATTCAAATCACTCCCACACAGAAGCGATACGTTTGGTTCGTGCCATCTTTTGCTTGACTGCGGAATGAATCAAGCCCCATCCTTGATGGATATCCGTGCGGATTGGGATGTGTGGGTGGGTGCATCGATTGTACGGCAGCCCCCGACTGCAATCATTTTCTTAAGATGCATGCCTCCCTCCCTCTCCTCTCATATCTAAAGCTATTCCTGAACAGTGATTTAGGAGATAAATACAACCTAAGAGTTGTCATGGTGATTTAGACTCGGGAGGTGGGGATAAGACGGTGCTTTCCTGAGGCAGAGGAGGGGGATACAAAGACAAAGAGGAGGATGAGAGACAGAAAGAGAGAAAGAGAACACGGAATACCTCTGCTGGAGGGCATGATAATGTGTAGAAACCCACTTGATTAGTTTGTGCTTCCCTCTAAAACGAAACCGCAAGACAAATAGTGATAGCACATTAGGGCTGTGGACCATGGAGTGAGAATGGGTTTGTGTGTGCGACTTGATAGGTAGTGAAAAGGACGGCGGAAATGACTTGACTGGAAGACAAGAGAGCCCTTGGCTTGGATAAATAGATCCCTTCTAATAAAGTGCTTTTGAATAAGTCCCGTCACCTTTAGTGTCACGTTTGTTAGAAAGTCGCTTCGAATGGCTTGGTCTGAATGCGTATGGAGTGGGCCATTCAGCTATAACAAATATATATGTGAGTCTCTGATAATGGGACAATCTGACCTCATCAAATATCAAACTGACACCTGAGATCCTCTCCTGCTCTTCTGATTTACACGTAAACAAACATCTTCAAAGATTCACTATCATCTAATGTAAATCATCTCAAGGGCAGTCGATAAAAAACAAGGAGAAAGATAGACAAATATAGCCCTGAACCAAACCCTGCAAAAGACTAACCCAATAGAGCCTGTCAATCCAATCATAGCCTGACCTGAGCTTCAGGAAGACTGACTCGGCTCTTCTGGGATTGACTGTGATAAAGGAAGAAGGTGAAATGATATGAAGGTAAAAAAGAAAACACAACTTTTCAGGTCTGTTCCAAAAACTACTGAACTGGCCTGAAGTCAAAGGAAATGTTACTTATTGCTTCACTTTATCCATAAAACTGACTAGGTGGAAGTTAACTGTAAGTTAACTTTTTCATACTATGCTCTCTCTGCCTCTTTTAAAAATCTTACATGCATTTTCAGCTATTTTATGTATAAAATGTAATACTTTACTAAAATTAAAATGAAAACAGATGTCTGAAACTAAAGACTCTTTTGTCAAAATATTAACAAAAACTGTAATAGTGTTACTAAAATAACACTGATGCATACATTTCATCGTTTAGTAAAAATACATAACACATATATATCAGTCATTTTCATCACAATGCATTGGGATTCCCTTTACGGTGAACAATATATGCACTGTTTTCATAGAGTATGTACAAAATGAGAAAGTGGGAACTGTTTTCGTGTCAAGAGCACACCTGAGATGTCTAGATAGACAGCTCACATGTTTTCGGAACAGAACTTTAGTGACTGATGGAGTGGGTGGACAGCTAATCACTGACTCTATCAGCATCTGTGTGTCTCAGGTACACAACCGCCGCTTCTCTCGACAGCGATGAGACATTTCAGAACGACCGCCTGGTCACACATACAGTCACTCTTACACCTGTACACAGATAGGTCTGGTGACATCCGCATTTATTTGGGGTGTTTACTAAGAAAAGCATCACCGACTATTGCTACAGTGTACTTACAGACATTAAATAGCCACAAAAAGTCCCATACACCAGGGTTGACTAATCTAAAAACCACAAATAATAAAGAAATAAAAAAACTAGTTCAACATTTCTCATTTTCATTAAGTTCATAATTTTTCAGTATTCAATGAAGGGTTCTCTTAATTTCTAATGCTTTCAACTTCCACCTAGTCAGTTTTATGGATTGTTCAAAATTATCATATTATTATTATTATTCATAAAAGCCTTGTATGAGTGTTGCATTTTGGCTGTTTATCACTTATAAATCATTGCATGCAAACTAAAACAGTTTGACTTAAAAACTCCTGATTTTGTGAAGCAGACATGTATTTACACAAGAATCACAACTTTGGGAAATTTGTATCATCATGTATTCATATGCATATTCATTTTAATTAGGTTAAAGTATTAAAGTAAATAAAAGAAAATAAGCAAAAACTAATACATAAATAAGAATTCAGATTATATAGACCTATTTTAAAAATCTAATATGAAAAAACAGAAGAAAACTACTAAAACTGTAACTAAAACTAAAGTGAAAACAAAAAAATATATAAATATCCCATAACCGCAAGGTTTGTGTCAGGAGTTAAATGTTTACTTAGATGACATGTAAATTATTTAACAGACATAAATTTGTAGACATCAATTATTTATGATTTAAGAATGCCTTCCCTGAAACATTGATCTGAAAAGTGATGTTCAATACAATAAAACATTGAAAGCATTCAGAAATGGTTACGTTAAATACAATGTGACACTTCACAGCTGCTAGTGAGAGAACAGCACACATACATCAGAAGATCAATGTTTAAATGTAAAATGTTTGTTTCTGAGTGTGTTTGAATTAGTTTAACTATGCCAGTCACGCAGGCTCTTTGTGCTGGTTTCTTTCTAATCTTCTGCATTTCTAAACATCTGCACATAAAAGCCTTTGGTTTTCTCGCTGGGCTTTTGGAAGGCACTGGGTCTTTGTCTAGCTGATGCGGAGCGATTTGTGCTCTGAAAAGCTCAACATTCATGTGAATTGAATACTTTCACAGGTGAGTTTTGTTGGAAGTTTGTAGGTTTCTTGCACCCTATTTAGTCATTTAATTGCGTTTCATGATTGCATCGCCTACAACACAGATTAACACACAGAATTCTTACAGCAAGCATAAACGGAACAAAATTCTACTTATATGTTTCCTCCCTGGTTTTATTATCTGTTTTTATGTTTTCTTGATCAGTGTCAGCTTTGAAGGTATGTTTTCACTTCACTTTCTACTGTTGTGCATGACGTCAAACATGTCTCAAATGTATCATGATGTCACATTTGCATGTTTTAATCAATGTGGCAATCAAATATGAGTTTGAATTGCTGCAGAGGGAAATCTATTTTTCAGTCCTATAGACCAGTTTTCAAATTTGTCATTTTGAGTTTGGCAGAATGAATCAGCATCTGTTTTATGGACAGGAGCAGGACAGTCTACAAAAGGTGTCCTTTTATACTCCACATAAATCATATGGTTTGGAATGACACAGGGGTGAATAAATGAAGCGTTTTCAATTTTGCTTGAACGTACGGGTCCATTTTACAAAAAGTGTTTGGGTAATAATTCACTATATTTTGTATAAAGCCTATTTTAAGGACCATATAAAGAAACAGTTACCCAAAAATTAAAGTCTATAATCCATAATATATTGCTTATTATGGATTAAAATCTGAATAGGGAGAGAAATAGCCAAAACAGTCCAAAATGGTTCAGACAAATATGTGGGTGGATTTTGATGTGAGAGACAACAACAGATGGAGTTTTTCACTGAAGGAACAGCTATGGACTCTAAGCTGGAAGCTATGGTTTGAATGAATGAATGTCTAAACGAAGGATATGGTTTTTTTTTTTACAGCTTTTTGATGCACAAAATGTTAACTGTTGGACTGGAGTGCTGTGGATTACTTGTGATGTTTTTAACAGCTGTTTGGACTCTCATTCTGACGGCACCCATTCACTGCATAGTGAGCAAGAGTCATAATGCTACATTACTCCAAATCAAATGCATGGCCTGAGGATGATTATGTTTTTTTTTTTTTGGGTGAACTAAGCACATCTCCAAACCATGTCTTCATTAACTGTAATGAAGAATAATTCCTTTTTGATTTTGTGGTGAAATAGAACTCGTGCATGAGCAAGTTTCTCACAGTTAAGTTCTCCTCGCGGAGGTAACCACCCTTCTCATGTCTATTTTCATTTACTAGACGTCGGAGGCTATTTTAACCAGAAATCGCGTCAGCAGCTGATTCACTCTTGTTTGAGGTGATGTACCACCGCTGGCCAATGGCCACGTCCACATCTGCGAGCCCAGAGCGCAGCGGCACCAAAGTTTGTGCGTAAAGGAGGCGGCGCGGCGCGGGGCGCCATGACTCACTCGCTGTCACCTCCTCTGAGAAACACTGATGTCCCGAGGACCCTTCCGCTCAGATGCGCGTTTGGAAACACAGAACTGCACTTGACTCGCTGAACTTGAGCTCTGCCGTTTCCACAGCGATGACAGGAGGGACTGAAGCGATGAACTGGAGACGCGCCGCGCGTCCATCTACCCAAACACCTCCGAATCGAATTCTCGCGTCTACTGACACGCTGCTGAGGTGAGTGTTCAGTCAGTCGCACAACTGCTCGACTATATTGAGCATGCAATCATTATGCATAATACATTAGAAATAGCCTATTCTTTTTCCTTTCGCAAACTTCGTGTGATGTGCGCTGGAGTGAGTCTACAGGTTGTTTCTGATAACTTCACGTAAGCGTTCGGTTTACGCTCTTTAAAACGAGGGATCGAGTGTGGTCGCGTTTTAGTGCTTGTGTTGGTGCATACTGATGTAGGCTAATGCATTGATCAGTTGTGTGTTCCAGAGATTTCTGCATCCTCTCCCAGCTGTCACAATGATTTATGCATAACGGGCAACATGAAAAGGTTACTCTTGTCGTCTTGTATTGACTGGAGCAAAAATAGTTTGAATATAATGGAGATTTTTTTTCATTGGATTCTCTCTGCTCAAAAACAAACTGTTGAATCAGAAAATGGGAACTGTGGTGGTGTGCATATTCTGAAAATAAGGACACGCACACATATGCATAAGAATAATGTTGTTGCTTTTCATTTACGATAGTAAGCTGTTCAGAATCTTATATTTAATAATGGGGGAAATGGTTACGAAAATAATAAGTATATTTCATACTAATGATTTTTTGATTTTAGTATGGCAAACAAATCTTGTTTTAATATAGGATATAATGTGCTTTTTGTAGCAGAATAAAGATTTTAGTTTAAGACTTGCATGAATATTTAAGATGATATTTAATATTTAATTTGCTGCTCATATTGCTTGTTATATATATATATATATATATATATATATATATATATATATATAATTGGGCTGTCTTATGATGTGACATAGCAAAATTTTTTAATTTAATTAATTAATGTTTAATATTTCATGTCAACTGTGTGCATTTTAAAATGCTGTATATAAATTACATGTGTATACAAAATTATATTGAGTAATATTTCATATAAACCACCCAAATTCATATCTATCTATCTATCATTTTTGTTTTGAATGCACACACATTCAACCTGAATAAGTGAGTGAAGCAGAAAAAGTGTATATATAATATTTCATAAGATAATTCTGTTAATTTGCTATTGCAAATAGATC
This sequence comes from Enteromius mattozi, assembly GCA_032359235.1. Lineage (NCBI taxonomy): Eukaryota > Metazoa > Chordata > Actinopteri > Cypriniformes > Cyprinidae > Enteromius > Enteromius mattozi. Next base: position 831,056 of record JAUMHE010000318.1, read on the forward strand.
AGATTCTTACATGTACAGCTTTCACATGGTTTCAGATAGTAGGCAAATTTCCATAGACTACGACTACCTTCAGTTACTCTGCTTTCTTTCGCTCGTGACAAAGAGGAAGGAATAGTGTGAGTGTCTCAGCATGTGTCTTCTGTTGTTCCTGAAGAGGAATGTTCTATAGAAAGCTGTGGACCTGAGCTTTCAATCAGGAGAGATACAGCACTGTCCGCATGCCCCTTCACCCTCTGCTGAGGTCTCACGCTTTGATGCTACATAAACACTGAGTCACGACGAGCAGCCAGTGACTGAACTCATTTCTGTCTTTTTGAAGCCTGTACATTAGGAAGCTTCGACTTGAATTACCTTTCAGTGGTGAAGCCTAAATATTTACCTCTCTTTATGTAAAAGCAGGCAAGCGTATCCATTAATTTCAGCTGAGGCTCTGGCGATTACAGAGAGAGCACTGAGGCTCTGGTTATTGCATGGCCCTGCAGGGCTGTGATAAGTACTAGGCAAAGAAGACCAATAATTGTGATTTAATCTCAGTCAGAGTGAGCGTGGCCTACAGGTTGTGAAGGGACCACTGAGCTGAAACCCAGCGGATCGACTGTTTCTGTGATGAGCGAGACTGTCGGACTGCCTTCAGGCCATCTTGATTTCTTCACAAACCGTTAATGAATAATAGAGACTCCTCTGAAGTCCTTAAAGAATTGATCAGTCTAAAAGAAATATTGACCAGTCCTTAGGTATAAAACCGTATGCTGTTTTTTATTATTGTTATTATAAAGGTAACAGACTATAGCAAAAGGACTATATTTCATGTCTTTTGAATAAGTTATATGACTGTTTTGTGTGAAAAATAGCCGAAAATGTATGTTTTTTTTGGTCATGTGACTGGGTGGGAACCAATGGATTGAGCTTTTGCAATGTAATATTTGGTGTACACTGAAAAAACGTATTGTAAAACATACTGCATACTACATACATGGGTTCCATTGTATAGACAAAAACTATAACTGATTAAATTATAAACAATATCTCAAATATTTTTTAAATTAATAAAAATTTTGTGGATAAAAAAATGTGTACTGCACTTGTTTGTTTTTTTTAATGAAAATAAAAAACTATTTTGCTCCAATGATTTAAACTAAATTAATTCATTTTTACCAAAAATTAATATAAAAAAATTGAATCAGGTAGAAACAGTTGCAGTTACCACTTTTTACAGTATAGTTTTTAATTACAGTATTAAATTATAGTTTTTGTTTTTTGTATGTATGTAAGTATTTGATTAATATGTAAGTATTATATAATTACAAGTATTATGATTAATAATAACAATGCATTTTCTTTGTAACGCGCTTTTTTTTAACCCAAAGTGCTACAATAAAACAGAAACACAAAAAGTCTTAATAGCTTTTTTAAAGTGATTCAGGCATGGTGCATTTCTGATATTAAAATAAACAGAATTTCATACTTTGGGGGCTTTGAATCAAAAAGCTCTTTTCTCCTTGATTAAATATAAATATCTTATATTGAATATAAGATATATCTCTCACAAGACTAGATGCTTGCTTCTGTGACGAGCTGTTTTGGTGAATCGTTTCATGTGCACGACCATATGGGTGCCAGTCTGGCAAAGCTCAGGGTCTCTTACTGATGTTAGTGAAAATCATCTGGCTGTCAGTTTAATTTACTGTTTGCTTGAGGACTAAAACAACAAATGCTTCAGCTGTGTCCCTCACCATAGGCGAGCGTTGTCAATCTGATTGAGCACTGCTCCTTAAAGGAATAGTTCACCTCAAAACGAACATTTCGTGAAATTTTACCCCAGGTCATCTGAGATGTAGATGAGTTTGTTTCTTCATCAGAACTGATTTGGAGAAATTAGCATTACATCACTTGCTCACCAATGGATCCTCTGCAGTGAATGGGTGCCATCAGAATGAGAGACCAAACAGCTGATAAAAAAAATATATACTCCAATCCAGCAATTAACATCCTATAAAACAAAACGGCAAGTTTGTAAAAACAAATCCATCATTAAGGTTTTAAACTGTTGCTTTCGGCGAAAATCTATAATCCATAATAACACTTCCTTCAGTGAAAAAGTCCATCTCCTGTTGTCTCTCACATCAGAACCCACCCATGTATTTCTTTAGAGCTGTTTTGTACTGTTTTGCATGTAATTGATCATGTGCTTGATCTGTGGAGATTTCTTACCTGATTCAGACGAGACAACTTTTTTCTTTGGGGAAAACACATTATTATGGATATTAGATCCATATTTTAGCCAAAAGCAGCGGTTTGAAGTTAAAAACATGGATCTGATTATTACAAACACACAGCTTTTCAACTCACCAGACGTTAAATGATGGCCTTATGGGATTATTGTGATGTTTTTATCAGCTGTTTGGACTCTCATTGTGACGGCACCCATTCACTGCAGAGCATCCATTGGTGAGCAAGTGACTCAATGCAACATTTCTCCAAAATCTTGAAATGTTCATTTTTGGGTGAACTAGTCATCTGTTATTTATAACTCAACTAAACTGAAGATGATGAGCGTTGATAGCATCTCAGGAGAGAGCAGCGCGGGGCGGACGGTGTAGCTCAGGCAGGAGGGCTGGTGTTCAATGCAGCATGGCAGCTCAAAGCCAGCCAGCTGAGGCTCCGAACAGCTGGCGTATCAGCATGGACGTGCCGATGAGGCCCAAAGGTCAGACGCTGGTTGATGTCGTGATGGGGAGATCAGACATACAGAGACCGTTGAATGCACGCTGAACTCCACTATCTCCGTCCTAGCACTAGTGTTATCCCGCTGAGCCTCACGAACCCTGGACGGGATTCAGTTTCTCTCTCCTGTGTGTATAATTACAATAGCAGTTGCACTTAAACAGGAGACCGAAGGAAATGAATGCTGACACTCACAAAACAGCGGAAGGGAGATAATGCAACAGGGGATTTGTGGTAAAACAAATATTTTTTAAAGGCAACGTGAAATCAAAATTGAACACCCATGGTCGTATTATGCATGATTCATCAGTGCATGTTTGTTTATGTAGTCTTTCATCAAAATGCAATAACTTTTTCCGACTGTGAAAAGACTTTTGTTTCTCCAGGTGTGTGGGGAAAATAATATTAATCATTACTTTTTGAGCCTAACATCCACAGACAAGTGTAATCCTGAACTTAATGCATAGCATATGACTTTCTGAATATATAAATGTGCCAAAATATGCAGTAAGTAATATTGAATATGAATTTCTATCGCTTTCCTGACTGATAAGATTCAAGACATTTTATGATATTCAAAAGTCTCATGTTCACCAAGGCTGCATTTATTTGATTGAAAATATTGTGAAATACTGTACTATTACAATTTCAAACAATTGTTTTCTATTTGAATATATTATAATATTTCTTTTTATTGCTGTGATCAAAGCTGAATTTTCAGCATCATTAGTCTTCAATGTCAGATGATCCTTGCTGATTTGCTACTCAAGAAACATTTCTGATTATTATCAATGTTGAAAATGGTTAAGCTGCTTCATATTTTTGTAGAAACAGTGATACATTTTTGTCAGGATTCTCTGATGAATATAAAGTTGAAAGGAACAGCATTTTTTTCGATTAGAATGTAAATTGTCTCTTTAGATCAAGGTATTGCATCCTTGTTGAACACAAGTATTCATTTATTTAATAAAAAATGCATAAAAAATAGCACTGACCCCAAACTTTTAAACAGTAGAGGAAATGTAAATATAAATGCTTTTTATGTTGTTGTTGACTTCAATGCTGGTTATATTCTAATTGATAAATGAATGTCCAATCAAGGGAATAAATGAGTTCACCAAACAGTTCCTTTGTTGTAGCTTATAAATAAAAAATTCCTAATCATGTTTGAAAGAAGAAAGAGAATGTTTAATAGGTTTGTTTTGAAGTGCAATACTTTGATAATTTCTAGAATACAAAAATTCAAACACTTTGTGTTAAGTCAAACTCTGAACCTGTGTGCATGTGCGTCTTTCTTAATACAAAAATAACAGATTTTGGTATTAATGAAGAACCTTTCATTGCACAAAAGATTCTTTAGATGGTTGATTTTAGAAATGCTCACTGAAAATTTCTTTAAGGAACCCAAAATGCTTCTTCTATATTTGGAAAGCTTTATTTCTGAGAGCATGTGTCAGCAGCAGCCTAACAGCTCGTGTTTTCTAAAGCACAGTTGCTGGTTGATTGAAGCAGGAGTAATTTTGTGTCCTAACACCTCCGTAGTGTCCAGCCAGCAGCGAGAGTCACCTCTGTGCCTCATTAAGCTGGAAATCAGATCAATATTCCTACTAATGTCGGAAACGTGAGAGCGTCTGAGTAGGAGTGTTAAGCATTCGTGCATTTCTCCTCTCAAAGTTAATTGATAGAGTCACAAACGGTTGGTAGGCGATCTCATTAGAAGTAATTAGTGTCAATCTGGAAAAAATAATAGCAGGGTAATGAAAAAGATCATCATTTTTTCAGTTGAAAATGAAGCATGTGTAGGGTTTATGATCAAGTGTTTTGCTGTATGTGTGCAGACTCGCTGTCACGGCTTTGCACAGTTGAATTTATTCTGACATCATTATAAACAGAGAAGCAACAGACGGCAAAAAAGATTAATTTTCCTGTCTGTCTGATTCTGCTGATGCCGTTTGGCAGAACATTGGTTAAGGTAGAAAAATGACAGAACAGAACAGAAGATTTTAATTTCTAAAGGTCAGGAAGCCAGAAATTTCACAAAAGAGACAAAGCAATACATCTTTGTCGAAAAAAGGGGGATTTTGTTGTGCAGCTGAGGGATTTGCCTGAAGTCATGTGATATTTGAATGTTTTTAAATGTTTTCTTAACTTACTATGCTTTTTTTCTGTGTCTTATGGCAAGCAGCAAGAATTGGCTTGATTAAAGTGGGAATCAGAGAGCATGAAAATGCCAAAAATAAAAACATTCTCTCATTTTTTTTGAGGCAGCCTTGTGTTTTTGCCCAGTGGGTACGTTTTTCACAACTGTGAGGTACAAAAAAAATCTGTTGCTGTTTCGATTGGTTCAGAACCGGCCAGAGTCTCACAGGACACGATCTCGTTAAAACCCCTGTGAAAGGTCGTTTTCTGCATCTGTGGTTTCCTTCGCTCAGAAACAATATGAAACTTGGGTTTTACATGTTCTGTAGAAAATCCGAGTGCTTCACAGAGCATTACTGTATGCTGCTTTGTGGTTGCTAAGGTGCTTCTGTTTGGTTACTAGGGTATTTCATATGGTTGCTAGGCTATTTTGGTTTATGTTACTCTCTTTTTACTCTCTCTGCAAATGAAAATAATGTGCACAAACTCTTTCAAAAGTATGTGCAATAGTATTTGTATATTAGTTAGGGTTAGGGTTAGTATAGCATACATGTAGTACTTGTTTGCATTATATTTTCTATTTGTGCATCAGTTTGTCATGTTTTCAGACTAATCTGTGATATGGCACATTATCTATCAAGTTCTCAAGGTGCTGTTAATGTTAGTATGTTTTTGTTTAAATGCCTGAAATAAGACTTGTGGTGAACACAAGCTCAAGATATTTTCACGGTTTACTCTACAAAATAAGATATATTAATAATACCCTAATTGTTGTTTGCTCATTAGTCTTGAAAAAGTCAAATTGAAGATCACCATGATAACAAAAATGTTTAAAAATAATAAACTTGTCAGAGCGTATTTTCTGCAGTAATTAAAATAATAGTTTTTGTTGTAAAGGAACAATACATTTTTTTTTTAATTCTCTCCCAATTCCAGTTTCCAGTCCTTCTCAGATTAAAGGGTTATTTCACCCAAAAATGAAAAATTTGTCATTAATTACTCATTTTCGTGTCGTTCCAAAGATATTTTTGATGATATCAAAGAGCCATCCGGCCCTCTATAGACAGCAATACAACTGAAATTATCCTAGATCCAGAAATGAAATATAGTAAAAACACCAGCAAAACAGACCATGTGACATCAGTGGATCAACTGGTGTTTTTGCTACGTTTCTGGATCTGGGATCATTTCAGTTGTGTTGCTGTCTATGGAGGGTCAGATGCCTCTCTGATTTCATCAGAAATATCTTAATTTGTTTTCTGAAGACGAACGAAGGTCTTCTGGGTTGGGAAACGACCAGGGGCGTAGCACCAAATTCTGGGCCCTATGCACAAGCAGTGGCCATGGGCCCCCGTAAACTACAGGTTCACAACTACCTACAACTAACCCTACTACTAATCTAGGAACTCTTATATGTATAACAAAAAAAGCCTTATTACACAACTTCTCTGAATTTCTGTTTTATTTGCAGAATGCTTAAAAGCTAACAGTAGATGCCACCAAAGGTAGCCTAACATTATAGGCCTGCATGAAAATTGAAACACTTTTATTTGGCTGAAGAGAACAGCTTTTTATCAAGGAGTATATTGCATTAAAAGAAAAATGCCGTTTCAGCGTTCCACATTAACAAAATGCCTAATTTACAATGAAAGATAAAAAAAAGAAAAACTTAACTCACTTGTCAATTTCCATTTTAAATATTTTGTATAACACTTAATAAGTGCATTTTATTTTTCTTATGGATGTGTCCAAAAATAGTCTCTTAAATAGGCTAGCCAAACATGCGTTTCACAAGTTAGCTTTGCTACTAATAGCCTATCCACATGAACCTATATGACATTGAGCCTACAAAGTTAGACTATTATAGTCCAATAACAAATATTCATTTAGTTTTCGAATTAGTATACTATTGAAATGGTGTAGGCTATGCAAACAAGGCATCATGTAATTTCTAATTTTGTGTTATGCCGTTGTGTTATTAGCACTGATAATCGCGGTGGTATTGAAGTGTTTTGTAACCACAGCAGGAGTTCATTTGTAGACTATTTGCTCTCACACCTTTCTTGGGAAAGAAGTCTGTTAGCAGTTGCTTTCCCTCATTTCTTTTTTTTATCCCTTTCTTGCCTCTCTTTTCTTTTCTGAGAACCGGGTTTAGCTTTTAGACATCATCTTCCATAGCACAGTTATGCACTGCCGTCTGCCGCTTCAGCAGAATGAACGCTACTTCAAATGCGCCTAGTCAAAAAGCCCGGTGAAGGTGAACTAAACCCTTTCGTGCAAGGGAGAGGGTGCTTGTCCTCAGACACTATATGTACTTGGACACCATTTAATACATCAATCAACTGATGCATTTGCCCAAAATATTAGCATTTACATTAGTTAACAACATTTTTTGTGATCTTAAAATTATATTTAAAGGAAAATAACATTTCACTCCTCAGGGGCCCTCCCCCCACTTGGGGCCCTGGTAATTTAGTCCCACTTTTCACCCAACTACGACGCTCCTGATGGCATGGATGATGTATAATTTCCTTTCTGGTTCTCTCTGCAGCCGTTCTGTGGATGTGAGCACATACTCTGTGTCCTGTAGAGATCAGTGCAGCAGTCGTCAGCTAACACACTCTTTCCTGGTGTGTAAATATCCTGTACCGCCCTCTACCGGCAGCAGGCTGAAGACTCAGTTACACACACTGACAGCCCAGCTGCTGGCGGCTGAAGACCTCACACCCCTCACTACACCCATGATCATAGAAGAGGGGTAAGACACACAGAATATCAAACATGACTTTTGTGTTGCATTTGACTTTTCAAAGGGGCCGTTTCTACATTTGGACAATATATTGCATATTTACGGTACATTTGTCATGATTTTTGTTAAAAGAAGCAATATTGTGCACTCTCAGAAATAAAGGTACAAGCTGTCACGGGAGCGTTAGCGTTTTCAAAAGGGACATGTTTGTATCCAAAGGGTCCATTTTGGTACCTTAAAGGTACATATTAGCACTTAAAGTGTACATACTGTATTTGAACCTAATAGGTAAAAAGGTACCACCCCAGTGACAGCTTTTGTACCTTTATTTCTGAGAGTGTGGGGATTTAATATCTTACTTGACTCTTGAATGTCCGAAAGTCTGTGATAGTTGTAGGTTTAATGCTTCAGACCTGAAAAATGATCCATCTTTATCTAAATGTAACATGGTAGCTACTTATGAAAACGGAGCTGACCTTGAACTAAACGCTGATATATTTTTAGTTATTTTTTAATGGCTGATATGACTTCTGTAGTAAGAGTTTACCACAAAAGGTTTTAGAATTTTTATCATGTTTTTATCATTCTAATTTAAATATTTTTTGTGTTTATGTTATTTATGTAATATGTTTTTGCCATGAAGATGGCAATTAAAATAAATAAATACTACTACTAATGGATGATACGAAGAATGAAATTGAAAATAAAACAAATCGATTGCCTAATGTGTTAGAAAATAGCAATAAATTATTTCTGTTCCTTTCCTTAAATTCATTTTATGAGGTATTGTTTCTTACTTTATTTTTAGTTACAATTAAAGGGTTATTAGATTCATTTCTATTAATGCTTGGTAGGTTTAAATTATTTCAGTGTTTTAGTTGTCTTAATTAATTGTTCAAAACACAAATTTATTGCTTTGCCTGTATCATCATTCAAAAATATTCCCAGAAACACCTGGGATGACTTTTTATATTTAAAAACATGTACAGTACTGTTAAAAAGTAGTGTGTAAATATAAAGCACTATTAATTTCTACTCATCACTTATGTTTAATCAATTTGTTATAAATTATATTTTATTCTTGATGGTGAATATAGCTGAATTTTCCTCAGCCATTACTCCAGGCTTCAGTGTAACATGATCCCTCAGAAATCTTTATAATATGCCGATTTGCTGCTCACTTCTTAATTATATATATGTGTATATATATATATATATATATATATACACAGTACTGTGCCAAAGTCTTAGGCCACTAGTATTTTCACCAACAAAAAATGGTTTTAAGTCGGTTATTTCTATCTTTTGCGGTAGCGTG
>JAUMHE010000318.1:846049-861989 GCA_032359235.1 Enteromius mattozi
ATAATCACCCTGGAGTGCTCAAAATTGTGAATATGAATGGGAATATACTTCAGAGATATTTTACTCATAAAAATTCTTGGGGTGCCAATAATTGTGGTCAACAAGTATTCGAGAAAAACATTTGTTTCATCACAAGAATTTCTCCCCATTTTCAATTGTTTTACTTCAATGATAGGTTAGAATTGTGTGAATTTTTTGAATAAAAGATCAAAAAGATAAATATTGCAGATTTATTTTCACAGCCACCTTTGCTCAGATTTACCAAGGGTGCCAATATTAGTGGAGGGCACTGTATGTACCATGTTGGTTTTATTATGTTAAACATTTAATCACTTCCTCTATTTTTTATCTTTTTAATCTTAATCTTTAAAACAGTGCTAGCTTAATAACCATTTTAAATGCAATATTTAGCAAAAGAAAATAAATTTATATTAGAACAAATAAAAATCCAATTAAGTATTTTTATATAATTCACATTAAAATTAATTTGTAGCGTTTAAAGCATTGTTTACATTCATTAAATTAGGTTTCATTTGAAATTATTGTGACAAAAAAGTGTACATTTTACAATTTACATAAATTGCAAATAAATTTTACAATAAATAACAAAGAAATGGCAATTAACACATACAGTAGTAAAAATTTAATTTTCATGTAAAATATCTTTTAAAATGAATTGTTACAGTGTAAAAACTGCAGTTAATTAAATATAATTTAATTGAATAAATAAATAAATACTACGAAATACTGAAAACATTTGGTAGAAATAATCTTCCCCCAGAAATGTCAAAATTTCACAATAAATTACAAAAAATGTCAAGTATAGAAATAAATATGACATTCTGGAATAGAAATAGTATTTTCTTGTAAAATTTCTCATTAAAATCTGATGGAAGGTTATTAGTGTAAATACATTTAAATAAATAAATTAATACTCTGTAGCACTGAAAGTTTAAAAAACTATTTTCACCTAGTAATTGCTAAATAAATGATAAAGAAATGTCATGAAAAAAACATGAAGCATTCACTGAAGAAAAATAAGTCTTTTCATAGCACTTTTGCTCTTTTGTTGATTTTGATTGCTTCTGTTGTCCTCATTTGTAAGTCGCTTCAGATAAAAGCTAAATGACTACTTTTTTAAGGAGATGTACATTTGTGATTTACATTAGGAACATTGACTGCTACTACGGTAGTCCAGCAGAAATTGTTCTTACTGTAAATTTAGTAAAGTTAGTTTGTGTAAGTGTTAGTTTGGTGGATCAGGAGCTGTTCAGGAGGTTTGTTGTCATCTATTTCCAGGGAAACCTGCATCAGACAGGCATGAACTGCAATCATTTGAGGGAGAACACAGTCGTACCGTGACGTAAGCACGAGCCCTCTGCGAATCTTTAACACAGAATTCATGTCTGAATTCTCACCTTGCATAAACTCTCTCTTTTCTCTGATCATTTAGTCAGACAAGGAGCCATGGGAAATGAGGCAGGAGGTACCAGACTGCTCAGGCTGAAAGAAATGAAATTGAAAACGAGCTCAGTCATCCTGTATTTTTGGAAGCGTTTGCAAACTGAATGCGTAAATAGAGTAAAATGCAGTAGGGATCCATGAGGCTTTAATAAATAATGGGCATCAGTATCTGCTGTGGTTAATATTACATTAGAGCTAATATTAAGAGCAGCGGGCTTGACATTAAGGAAAGCTCAGACAAATGTTTTCAGTTTTCGAGAGCAGTTGAGTCATTCTCAAACAATGACATCTGTGTCCTCAGGACTTACACTGATATAATGAACAGGCTGCTAAAATAAGTAGCGTTATTTAATAGATTTAACTTCAGGAATACCAAAGTTGTTCATTTTTAAAATAACACAATTATTTTTAAATACTTGTTATAGGAATATTAGCCCTTTTTTCAGTTTATTAAAATGCTTATTTTATTTGAAACTTTATTTTATGCTTTGACAACCAGGGTTATTATCATTAACTAAAACTAAAACCATAAACTTGAAATAAAACTTTTATTTTATTTTAGTTTATGTTTTTAGGTAAATGATGCAAATAAAAAACTAAAACTTAAAAATGTACAGACATAAAAACAAAAACTAATAATGACAAAAACACTAAAAAAATATAATGAAAACTGAAAATCTAATTCAAAATATTAACAAAACATGAAAAATACACTTTCTCTGGCATTTGTACAGATTTGTAATTATATATTTAATATTTCATTTTTGTTATATTTGAGGGTGTGAGATCATAAACTCAGATCTTTGTAACTGGTGCAAATAGACACAAGCTATCTTACATTATGTTTAAATTTGCCTTATCAAATCTTTCTTGGCTCAGAATACAAAAAAACTGCTGTGTGGTGCAATGATATTTATTTATTAAGGAGGTTATTATTCATTTTTCCACTTATCTTTTTGAATATGAATAATACCACCAAACTTATGTATTCCAAACCAATGTTATTTATCACAGAGATACTATTTTTGTTTATGTTTTGAATTAGATTTTCTATTTATAGTGTAATATTGCTTTGATGCTAAGTTTAAAGTTTGCTTTCTTATTTACTGGTTTAGTTTGGAATATTATTATTTTTTAAATGTATTTCTATATGCTTTTTATGTTTTCTTTTATTTAGCATTTATTTGATTTCATTTTTAATGGTTTTAGTTTTAGTGAACTAATTGGTTCAGACTTGAGTGGAAATCTTATTTAGTAGCTTTGCAGTAATAATAGCTGTTGGTACATTACGAGGCTGTAATCACGTATTTAGGATTGGAGGTAATAGTTTAAAAATTGGCCATCGAAAACCCTGAATTTTAGGTCTTTCTTTATGGTGGTCCTTTGGGGCTGATGACTTGTCTTTCAAATGGAAATTATTGAGAACAAAACAGATATTTCCAGATACAAATGTCACAATTTCCTGAGAACATCCCGGTCACTTTTTGTACTGAGCGTACTATAGGACTGTGTCAGAGGTCTTGGTGTGTTTGCAGAAATTTATGACGGCACCAGACATGCTCAGAGGACCTTATTAATGATGACTAACAGAAGATCCGGCAGTCAAGGACACTGTTATACATACAGTATGCAATGTGATGCTTCAGCAGGACCTGCTGGCTTGATTTAGCATCAGATGTATGGCTGTTTATTTCCATCCTCTAAGCCTCGTAAACGGGCTTTAAACCACACCTCAGCGCGCCGAGGACATAACCTTTAATGGAATCTGACCTGATAAACACTCCCTTTCATTGCTTAGTCTTTATACGAGCCGTTTTCCACAGACGCACTGAAAGTCTCAGGGTCTGACTGCAGCTAACGCACGTTTCCGAGGTTCAGTCATTATCGTTATGGGCTTGGACGAAATTGCTTTTGTTTTCTCATTTTGACTTCTTTCAATTTAATGCATCATTACATTAGATCCGCTATTTATATTTCTGCACATATCATTCTGGATAGAGTGGAACATCGGTCATTTTAATGTTTCCATTTTTATATTGTTCTCTCTCTTTATACATTAGAACATGTTGTCACTCCTGATAAAACTGTTTAGAGTCGTTACTATCAGAAGCTGGATAAATGAAGACTAGTCAAGAACATGACCAGATTATAATTCACTCCAAATTATAATTCACTTTTTTTCTATTAATATAAAACTTTAAATGTAAATAATGCAAACTTCAATTTTCATTAAAATATTATAAAAATAAAGCATTTAATTTCTCTTCAAAATCAAAGTAAAGAAATTAATAGAAATAAATATATCAATAAATCAACTGTACATGCAGATATGTGTTTTAAATTTAAATGTAATTATTATTTGTGTGGCATTAGTCATTATGGATTACTATGATTACAATTTGTGGTTAGAAATGTGTTCATTGTCATGTAAAAAATGTCAAAATAAAGTATTTCCAGGTTATATTTCACTTAAAAATCTAAATAAATAGATTTAAAAAAAACAAATGTTTATATTTGTTTTAAAATAAATTACAAATAAATTTTACAGACACATACATTTGTAAATAAATAAATATTTTGTGTTACAGTTATTGACTATGTCTAATAACTATGAAAATAGTTTGTGGTTAAAATCTGTTTAGTTGTCACGAACATATTGTCAAAATAAAGCATTTCACAGTTTATACCATTTTTTTTTAATAACAATAAATAATATTAATAAATATTTAATTAATTCATTACATATAAATTGTACATGGGTATAGTTGACTTATAGTGGAACAGAAAAAAACTTTCTCTCTCTCTCTCGTGCTATTTGTAATTCTACGAATGAAGATATATGTTTTTTCATGTTATTTGTGTTAAGTTTTTTTGTTGTTTTTATTTATTTATTTTTTTACATTTTTGCTATGTCACTCCTTAGGACACACTACAATTTTTATTTGTCAACTACCCACATAAAAAACAATAATATTTTGTATAATGGTCACAATGTGTTATGATGACAAATTGTAGTTTAAATGTGTTTTCTTTTTTTTTTTTAATGATTGAATGAATGAATTAAAAAAAAATTACATACAGATACATGTAAAATATATCCGTTTTGTAGTACAGTCATGACGCATTAGTATGATGACAATTTATGGTAAAAAAAAAAAGAAGAAAAAAACAACAAGTATTTCAGTGTGAAATATGAACTGGTGGACAGTAACTGTAGAAGACTAAAGCTCAGTCTAGCCGGTAATGATTAAAGTGTGGCATTTAGAGACTCTTCCCACAGCTTTCAGCTCCGAGGACAGGTGCTGCGTCTCAAGGCCAGGAGGTTTTGGTAGACACTTTAATTCTTATAATGGTACAACCAATGCGGAAAATCCAGTGGGTGTGTGAACGGTTAAATATATCGATGTAACTTTCCTTTCTGTGCCTCTGTCCTTTATAACACCGAACAATTCCCTTCCTCTGAAAGGTCCTTCTCTGATCATATTGAGCCGGATTTATGATGGCAATTTGAATAAAACTATTAACCTTGATTAACGGAGGAACGCTCCAGCGTGAGATCAGATCAGATGCTATAAAAAGACTTGGCCGGCATTGTGATGCATGACGTAGTTATCCGTCCTGTCACACAGAGGCAGCGGTGGCACGAGAACGATGCTTTCAGAAGCATTCACACGTTTTTCTCTTTCCCAGATGTAACCTTTCTCATTTTCTGCTCCTTATCTGTTCATTTCAGCTCCCATTAATCATCCCCACCACATGACAGAGATGAGTCTTCAGTCTTTTTTCACAGAGAGAATGAAACCGCTGAGACACGTCTTTTAAATCCCAAAAGCCTGGACTTGAGCTGTTGATTGATCTCCACAGATGATTTTTACTGCACATGCATGGTTACATGCATTAAATTAATATATATATATTTTTTTTACACATATCTAAACAAAAAACACCCAAAACTTTTCATGTTGCATGAAGCTCATCTGATTTTTTGTGAGTTTATTCTGTGTGTGCAAAGTATTTTACATCAGATGTCAAGAATGCAGGACATAATTTCCAATAATCTCATGTAAACAGATTTTTGCTATTGTCGGTTTATTTGATATCGATACCGATCCTATTAGCTTTAAAACTAAGCCTTTTGATTTTATTGTGAATGATTCTTTAGTGCACATTATTCACACAATCTTCACCATCTGACATGAATATTGATTAATATTTAGTTTCACTCTCCAATTACAGAAGTGAAATAGGCTGCAAATGTGATGTCCTCATATACCACCTTCAAATTGTAATACCTCTGTCATTCCCGGTTTTCTTTAAAATTATAATTCTTTCTGGCTACTTCTGAATGTGTTGAGGCTGACATTTGAAGTGAAAGTATTTGATAAGCACTTCCTGATTTTTCCAAGTCTGATGTGTCCCTATGTCAACATATTTTGTTAACCATAGAACAACATTTTAATGCAAAAATATATTCTTGTCCATATCTCTACACCTAAACCCATGAGTAATGCCTAAAATCAGAGAAAATGATAGATGACTGTCACTGATGTACAAGCACCAAACACTGATTGTAAGCCTAAACTTCACAAAAACTGTAAACTGTTTCTTCAAATCTGATTGGTCAATCACAATGTTGTCCCAGGGTCAACAAAGATGTTGACCCAGGGACATGTTGCACTTGGTAAAATTAGGTTAGCGATTTGATAAACATATACATCATGTGGAGAGGCTTTTAGAGGCTTTTGCATCTGAACTCTTCAATATATATATATGCATACTGATGAATATTTGAATAATCATGAATTTTTTTAATGAATATTGTTTGTCTTACACTGATTCCCTTGATGAATTTTACAATCCTTAAAAAATGTGTATTTTTCTCTATCTAGGTTCCATCTTCCCGACATACAGACCCTCGGACACCGTCTTCAAGATCACGTTTTGGCTGGGGTACTTCAACAGCTGTATCAACCCCATCATCTACCCCTGCTCCAGTCAGGAGTTTAAGAAAGCCTTCCTGAGCGTGTTGGGCGCCCGCTGCCTCCGCAAGAGATCCACTCCGTCCCACGCTCTCTACCAGAGCCACAGTCCCCGGCACGGCCAGTCTCAGATCCTGGGCCTGACGAGCCGAGACAACCCGTCCCGTCTGAGCCCATCCTCCTCCATCGCTCTGTCCCGCAGCCCGTCCTCACGGGACGGCCGGGAATGGCAGGTCCCTTCCCGGACGTCGTCGGCGGGGACGACCGGGGTCAGTGCGGGGGTGAGCGTGGGAGCCAAAGTGGCGGGAATGTGCGGTAAGAACCTGCTGAGGACGTGCTGCTGCGTGAGAATGGATCCGCCGCAGCCCGAGCCTCCCGCGCACAACTCGCTTCCCGTCATCAAAATCCATCAGCTCTCGCTGTGCGAGGATGGGGACGCGGTGTGAATGAGCACACTGGGGAAATCACTGCACTCATGCTGGCTGTGATGCCACTTTGCCACCTGACAGAGCCTCAGACCGGAGAACACAAACTGATGAAGAAAAGAGAGCTTTTGATTGAAACGATCAGCGATGGGGACATGGAAAGCTGCTGCGACACTGCTGATGCTTAATAAAGGCACGGGTCTTTCAAGGTCTTTATTTACTCACTCTTGTGTCTTTCCAAACCTGTGGAATGACAGTCGGTGAACTGAAATGCAAATTTAATTTTTGCAGCTTTGACAGAGAGAAGTGCATTAACTTTAACCCTGTAAAGCCTGAAATGAACATAGGGAAAATCGCTTTTTTTAATGGAGCAGTGTGAACCTTTAGAGAAAGTATAGATGTATAAAGTAGGTCGGCATTTGTGTTGTTTGCATTTAATGCATCAGGCATTTATGGCTCATAATATAAAGTAGGGCTATAGGAGAATACAGAGAATACTCAAGGAGACAAGGAGGCTCAAACAAAGCAACAATGTGACATTTGATGCAGACCTTGATATTTATATGGCCAAAAAGATGAAAAGTGAGACTTTTAAAACAATATAATAGACTACTTGCGACTATATCTCCCAATATCTCTTAGTAAGATGATATTTAATGCTTAGGTTTATGATCAAATCTCTGTAGTTTTAAAACATATGCAATTTAATAAAGTGATGGACAAATAAATCTTCCTCGAAAGCCCAATATCCATGTATGATACTCACATTTCAACATGATTTTAAAAAAAAAAAGATGTATAGACAATCTTCTGTCCAGTAGGTGTTCCTCTTGAAATATTATTAACAATATAAAAGCTATTCTAAAATTGACTTTATAAAAATCAGTGAAGATTTCAAAACAAAAAGACGCATGAAGCACAAGCTGGAGGTGGACGTTATTATTATTATTATTATTATTACACTAAAAGAATTTTCCTTTAAAAAAAAACTACTAAACTATCAATCAGCCTACAGAAGGCATGGATTGTGTTCAACAGCAGTTTTGATCATGTTTAGAGGCCTTCAATTCATGTATCAAATAAATGACTGTAGGCTTTATAGGGTTAAACTCCTCACACAAATATTTCATGTTCTTCAGAAGATGTTGAATATATAACGCACAATTGGTATGGACTATATTATGCTGCTTTTATTGTATCTGTTTGAGCTTGACAAACACAGTTGCTATGACTCTCGTTGTTTTATGTTTTTAGGTTTGGAATGACGTGAGTGTGAACAAATAATGACGGAAATGTCATTTTTGAGTAAACTATTCCAGAATGTCCAGGATGTTTGGTTGGAAATTATGGTGGACATCATTCTGCATGGGTCTGTGATAATAATTACCAGCATTTTTTTTTTTAATTGACTGCAGTTTTAACGTCTAATGAGTGTTTCTAAATATATATATATACATAAAAAGAAAAGAATATTATATTTTTGACGGTTTGTTCTCCAGTTCATATCTTGTTTGTTCAATGCTCGGAAATTGCACTACAGTTAATGTTTGAGTATGATCCAAAAACCCATTTCACCTGATGATTAATCGTGACGCACAGAAACTGGGAATCGATCCTAAGTGTACTTTCTGATATTCCTGCATGGTCTTCTTATTTTTGCTGTAAAAAAAGAACTAACAATTCCACATGAACGTCAAATACAGCTTTCCATGTGTTTCACCATGGGACCAACCAACAACCTTCCCATAATTTGTATTCCTTGGGAAGTGCACAAATTTGAATGTGGTATTGATACTTGACCGTAAGAATGAATATGTGATGATGACCTGAAATTACCAACTAATGTTGCTTAAATGCCTTATAACAAGTGGCACTTCTGTTATTGTGTTTGTTTCTCAAATGAAAGAGAATCGTGTGATTCCAGTATGGAAATGTCCAATAAAACATACTGCATCATAAGTGTTTTGGGAATCGTTCTGATTGAGCTTCAGAAATGACCCACCATGAGAATGTTTTCGTGGTTGCTATGACATTCCAGCCCTGGACACATTCCCCTAGTGACAGATGGGCTATTCACAGTTTAATGGAAATGTGTCATGCTGTATCGATCAAGTATGAGAAATGTGATCAGAAGTGTGTTTACTTTTAATGTTTCAGATTCTGATTGTGTGCCAGTTAAAGCAGACAAGAAATGAAATGATTTTAATGTTCGGGAAACATTCATCCCATGAGACACTACAGTACGCCCTTTATATGTCAAAACCACGTGAGTTACAGCTATGAATATACTTTTGTATTTTTATTACTTTGCACAGACATTTTTTTTCTCTGAAGTCTACTTATAATTTTAACAGGAATTTTCAATGTTTATATTGATTTTCTTGAAGACACTTATAATGAGCATCCAAAAAATGCCACAAACACCAATTCTCTTCCAAAACTGTAATCAGAATAGATTTGATCAAATTTCTCAGCTTTATGCCAAAATAAAAGCTCAACAGTTTAAATGCTTCAATGTTTAAAAGCAAGGGATTTAAGATGCCCATAAATATTTATATTGTTATTTCACTATTGTTTTGTAAAATGTTATTGTTAATAATAAGAATAAGAATACATTTATTTATTTGTTTAGTAATACTTTTATAATCTAAATAATAAAAAATAGTATTTTGAATAGTAATAATAATTATATTATATTATTTAACTATAAATAGAAATAATAATTTCTCTTTTTTGTCTTTAGCTGATCACAAAGACTATTGCACCGAAAACAGCTGCAATTTATTGTTTTATCACCATTTTTAAACCAAAGACAGTCCCAGTATGCATTGCCCCAAGGGGAAATATGAGTTTGCTATGAAATCCTGTGGTTGCTAGGGTCCTCTGGCTTATTGCTAGGTGTTTATTTAGTTAAAAGAGTCCATCTGCAAGTCTTTTTGATATTGCATCCGATAGATATGTCCCCGTTGCTTTATTTTTATGGTTAACTTACTTTATTGTCTGAAAATCACAAGTAAGCCTAGAAATGCAATATACTTCTCAGCAATCCACACGACTTGAGGTGTCATTATGTTCGCTGCTCACGCGATGCAGGGCGACTTACTCAGTGAAGTTATTACTGTAGCTCAAGGGATTGTTCAAACCCACAGCGCTGATTTTGAGCAGTAGTAATCACGATGCTTGTCTTAGCAAACAGCACTAATATTCTAAACACATTGAGGTCAGTTGTGGCATCTCAAAATGGCTGTTTCTGATTTATGGCAGTGCTCAGAAAAAGCCTGTTTACAGAAGCATAAACCGATTCATCTGGGGAAGGTTATTTTTGCAGGAGCACTAATTGTGACTAGTCCAAAACCCTTCCCCTACAGTACATCTTCTATCAGCACCGTTCACAGTATTTCCGAGAGCATCTCGGATCACTTTGAGTTATGGAACACTCTCCGAAATAAAGGTACAAAAAAAAAGTTACCTTTTCAAAAGGGACATTTTTTTACCTAAAGGGTCCATTTTGGTCATTAAAGGTACATATTAGTTCTTAAAGTGTACATATTTGAAACTAGGTGCAAAAGTCTTCAACTGGAACATGTGAAATTTGACTGTGTCAGCACACACTGTATGACTATGGCCTATAAAATGACTGTATTTAAGACAATATGTGCACGAATGTACATTGGTATATAAGCATCACATGTCATGTCTAATTATGAATGATGTCATAATAGTGCAATGCTATTCACATATCCAAACATCAAATGTTATTATAATTTTGTACTTAATTCACTTTAATTGTGCAGAAGAAGTGCTGAAGTCCAATTAAAGATAGTGCTAATGTGGAACTATTGCAAGTATACTTAACTGTCAGTAAATATGTTAATAGATTCGAACTATACTTAGTATGAAAGAAATACATTTTAAATCTATTACTTTTTTACTAGGGGACACAGTCAAATTTCACTTGTTCTGTTTTAAGACGTTCGGCCCTGTCCACCTTCTATATCGGGTGTCATCTCATACCACTGATGGCGTCTCGACATCACTTATTTGCAAGCTGACATTTATTGTACTTGTTTCATATTCACTGTCTCCCTCTTTATCCCTGTGTTGCTATGTGGCACCAGGCCAACATTTTACTTTAAAATGTAAATTTGGTTTAGCACAATCTAATATATTACAAAGGCACACAAGGTCAAACGCAGTGGGACACTACTAAAAATACAATCACAATAAATCACACAGCATTTAATCTGAGAGCAGGTTTATCAGACAAAACGTACAGCTAATGTTGACGTAATACCTCTCAACGTCTTAAAGGAATAGTTCGGACAAAAATGAATCACTGAGGACTTCATGATATTCAAGGCCAAATTACATCCTTGTCTTTGTGAAGGAGATGTTTTGTAGAAGTTTCAACCATTTATTTGCAATTGATTAGAGTTGACAATGACCAAAGGCTGTAAAGTCAACGTATTTCTCACATTTAGTGTTTTTTTATATGGGAAATAATTCTCATGGATGAACTGCACACAATAAGACTTTCCGTGAGAAATATTCCAAACACTTTCTATTATTATTATTTTTATGAAATACTTTTTGTTTTACTTTAAAATTATTTGTTTAATTGTATAATTTAAACAAAATTTGAAAAAACTTTTAATAATAATAATAATAATTAATGTTATTAATTATATTAATATTATTACTGTTAGTATAGTCATTCTAAATAATATGTTTTAAGAAATTTCCAATAATTTCTTTGCAACACTGACCAAAGGCTATTAAAGTCAGCAATATATGCCATTCAGCCCATTTTAATTTCATTATTACAACATATTTCAGTGTTAAACAAGAGATTTAGTGAAAAGACATAGCTATTTTTGTATATAATATAAATACCATATAATATATAATACCAGAAATGTTTACTGAAGCATGTTTGCTCAGTTGACTTCATATTGACATATTGAAAAGAAACACAATAAAAGTAGTCCCACAGACTATATTTCAAGTCTTAATTCTGTGAGAAAAATAAAAATCTTTCCAAGACACCTCATGCATTATATCACGAAACAGCAACCGTATACTGTATGTTGTGCAAATGAACTTTAATTATAATCTTTGTGTTTTGCATTGAATAAATAAAAGATTAGGGGGTTATTTTTGTCCAAACTATTCCTCGAGATTTTCGCCCAAGTAGGGGCCCAAGAAAACACAGTCCAATATAAATCTGTTTGGATATCTGAAGGGAAAACACATCATTTTTTCATACAAGTCCATCTTGAATTTGTCATTGGTCTGACACACCAAGGTTGCACATTTCCTGGGTCTGACTCTAAGTAACACAGTGTTCTCACGGGACTGAGATAGGCTTCATTCAGGCCTGCGTGAGAGCCACTCCAAACATAGTGCACATGAGAAAGCAATCGCCCACAGAAACATGGCAACATGACAATGTATGCTAAAAAATCCAGCCCTCGCCGACAGGATCGTGTGTTTAGACCCCAGAGCAACATTTACATCCATGCTGATGATCATGGGCTCGGAAAATGGTGTGTTTCATGTATACAAAATGTGAGTTTCTCAACACATCTACACTCCATACCTCCATGCACATTAACATGGAAACGTTTCCAGAAATCAATAACTGATCCTTGCAAATTACTGTTCGGCCACACATGAGGTGGTTACTATTATACAGCAGGGTCAGAAAACGACCAAATTTTTTATGGAAACATGTGGAAATGAAAACTAAATCAGTATCACTCTCTCTAGATGTGTGGTCTATAGAAATATCAAAATAAATGTGTAATGTCACATATTATCATCATCACAAAACATCTGCCTCAAATAAAACAAACAAACAAAAAAATAACTAAAATAAAATAAAATAGCATTTTTGATTCTTGCTGAATTTTTTTGTTTGTTTTGGATATCAAATAAAATACAATACAATTTTTCTTTACTAAAATACAGCTAGTTCCAAGGCAACATTTCTCATTTCAATTTAATTTAACATTATACCTAAAACTTAAATAAAAATAAAGAAGTATATATATATATATATATACACACACATTTTTGTATATTTTTCTTAAGGAATAATCACAGTTTATATTTTATGTGTTTATTTTAACATTAATTTAACATTGTTTTAAATAATTTTATGTCTTCATTTGATTATCAGAAAAAAAGCTAATAATAAAAAATACAAAATAAAAAACATCATATATTTCCAAATGTGTAAATATGATATACATATAAGTAAAAAATATTTTTATAAATTTAATTAATTAGACATGACTTTTGGTTATTAAAATGTCATCAAACCATTAAAATGGAATCCAGAAAATATTAATAATAAAAAAGAGAGAGGAATTTAAGAAAATAAAACATTTCATAGAGCCTTCTTTGTTAAACTTTTAATAAGATGTTAAGTTTCCTCATTTTAATTGATTAGAAATGTTTTCATTAATACATTTGATTTAAATATTGCAATTGAGTGCAGAAATTAAAATGGAAAAAATCCAGAGCCATATAAATAGACAATAAGTCAATCAATCAATCAAAAAGCAAACAAACAAAAAAACTAGTATCTCAATGACACGAGAACTACACTGCCCTACACTGAATGTTATTAATTATTTAGAGCTACTTTTTGTATTTTTATGTTGATTAGACTTCATAATTAAAGGCCAATCTGGTTCGGATTAAGAATTTACTTTAATTAACTGCAATTCAATATATAATAGACAACACCCTGAGATTTTTTTTTAATGGTTCAGGAGCAAAATGGTGCTCACTAAAGGTAAAAAGGCTCTTTAAAATCAGTTCTGGGGGTAAATACGCACCCTGTGTTTGAAGTACATTTCTAACCCTGCTGTACACCCACCTCCACTGCTAAAAAATGAATTATGTATGCAGAAGATCAGACAATAGCCAGTCATGTAATGATCTATAACGGGCTCTTGCCGCAAGACAGCGGAGGAGATTTTAAAAAGCTGTCAGGGTCATTAGTGTTGTAGTCCTGGTGCTGCGGGGGCAGGGCTCTAGACTCACTTTTTCAACTCGTTGCACCAGCACAAAAGTTAGGTGCACCCACATTTTCAT
The DNA here is from genome assembly GCA_032359235.1 of Enteromius mattozi. NCBI lineage: Eukaryota > Metazoa > Chordata > Actinopteri > Cypriniformes > Cyprinidae > Enteromius > Enteromius mattozi. The sequence continues at coordinate 860,022 of JAUMHE010000318.1, forward strand.
ATAGGCAATATTGACATGTTTTAAATGATTAACTAACACCGTGTCTGCACTGAATGAGACAGTTGTTGCGCCGCGCTGCAACAGCGACAGTCTGTCTACAGTGGACACGACAAAGCGACCGTTGAAAATTATTTGAAACTTGTGTCAATACGTCATAAATAAAACGCAGCACTAGTTTTCTGTCAGGAATTTGTCGTGTCGCGCCGCACCCAGTGTAGGTTCTGAAGCCGCCTTTCCACTGCACACGACTTTCGGACACGACTGTCGGAATTCGCCCCCTAGTGGCAGTCGCACAGAATTTTTATTTTGGTCGTATGCGTCAACATGGGAGAGAAGCTCATTCTTGCGGTCTCGAAAAACCCAGTTCTGTATGATACATCTCTACAATCTCTAGAAAATCATTTTGGAGGGAACATGGAAACAGCATTAAACAAACAACAACATAAATATTAAAATAATAATTTATTACTTGTTTATGAATAATAATAATGTTTTTTTTTAAGCAGTAAGTTTTTTTTATAAAGCTTAACAAAAAAAGGTATTAATAATTCTCAACTCACACACACAGACTTGTTGGACATCACTGAAATATGTCACATCCGGTCGGGTGGTCGCATACGGTCTAGCCGCAGAAGTTCAAATATTTTAACGCATCCGCAGCTGGAATCGGATCCGAAATTTCCGCATACGCATATAATCGGAACTCCACGCAGCCCCCGCACTACTCTCCATTGGAAATGAATGACTTCCGGTCCGACTCTTGTCGTTCGTCGTGTGCAGTGGAAAGGCGGCTTTAAAACCCTGTGACGGGTAGGTTTAGGGGCGGGGTTAGGTTTAGGTCATTTGTACAAATTCATACAAATTGCTACCTCGTAAAATACGTACGAATTGCCGTGAGATCAGGTTGTGTGTATTATATGCACGTCAAACACGTGCATGTCATATATACACCAAAGTCCACTTTTGCTTAGGTATATAGTGCACCAAATAAAAACTCATTGTATTGATACCCAAAAATTGAGTTTGGCGTCATGGGCGTAAATCCCCCGATCCGAGGGTTGTCCCCCCGATAAATCATTGAAAAATAGCACTGTCTATCGTGAGAAAATACATGTATGTATACCAAAAAAATAATTGTGTAAGTAGAAATACAAACGCAAAAAAATGCATTTCGAAATAGTTGAGCTCCCCCTCCCCTTCCTCACAGTGGTTTGGCCCACTGCCTGCTTTGTTGCTAATTTAGCGACTTTTCAGACCCCCTTGGCAACACTTTTCCAAAAAAAGTGATTAGCGACAAATCTAGCGACTTCTTGGACAAACCTCAGCGAGTCTCTAGTACTGCCGCGCGAGCTCTTGTTTTCCCAGCGCGCACATCTCTCTCTGCGTCTGTTCTGTTCATCGAGCGGCTAAGAGGAGCAGAGCTTTTGGATAAAATAGATATTATGTTGCTTCTAACTCTATTTTACATGCAAATATAGCCAACATCACAGCATAGCCATTGTCTATATCTAATGTGTATTTGATTTTATCAGACAACGGCTCGATTATAAATCAGGATTTTTATCCAGATTAACATCTTGTAAGGTAGAGCTCGTTTAGTAGGCCTAATAATGGGCTACATTTCAGTCACTTCATATTCATAAATTTCAGATTCAGTCATTTTATATTCATTTCGTTTTCGGACAACAGAAACCATTAGGCTAAATATATAAATGAAAACAGTAATATTGAGAATTTGGGTGCATTAAAATACATTATGTGACCACAGAGAAGCAAAATAATATGACGCACTGATGTAATGAATATGCAAATTTATGTATGACGTCATCTAGCTACATCTAGCGAGTTTTCAAGCTGGCGTTAGCTACTTTCGATTGAAAAAAGTTGGCATCACTGACTACACACGTACAAGTCAGGTATATGGCTGCGGCTCTGTGCATTAGTAGTTGTTGAACTCCAGTAAGTAGG
>JAUMHE010000318.1:862089-895783 GCA_032359235.1 Enteromius mattozi
TTTTCATAATTACGCACAAATACACTACCAGTCAAAAATAGAATAAATATTTTTATGTTTTTGAAAGAAGGCTTACAAAGACTTTTATTAAAAAATTTATTTAAAAAACTCATTAAATATATAGTATAATACATTATAAAATTTAATTTATAAAAAAAAAAACCATTAAATATATATTATAATATAGTAAATATATATATATATATATATATAATAAAATATTATACAATATTATAATGTAATAATTAGCACATGCTAATGATTTCTGAGCTCACCTCAGCAATGATGTCTCCGTTCTCTGCATGCACCTGGGCGATGGCTCCCAAGTCCCTGATGACACTGAACACCTCATACATCTACAGCAGAAGGAGAAACAGCACTGGGTGGGGCTTCTCTGTTTATGCAGTGCAGTTTGTTTTATCATCTGCTCTGGATCTACAGCTACAGGAAATGTGCTGAACATCAGAGTGAACATGTCTGTTCCCCCGTGACCATCAAACCATGGAGAACTCATCATCACTGCGCTCTCAACCCACCAAAAACCCTAGTACTCCTCATGTAGTGCATAATCCATCTTTATCATGATAATTAAATTAATATGCATGAGAACTCATGCATACCTGGGAGTCATTTAGCTGAAAAATGTCCTTGTAGGCCAAGTAGACCAGGAAGGAGTTGACGCCTGGGAGAAAAAAAAAGAGCATCAGACATCGATGTGCAGACAGAGATCTGGAGCTGCTGGAAGCAGAAACGTGTTCATTATATTCTTGTTAAAGCACCTGTAATGTTTCTTCCCTCAAAAATGTGTGTAATTTTAATCATAAAATACCTAAATCATCATTTTCATGTGGGAATACTGTTCTTGGTGTAAAAACTTCACTGATAGAACATCTGCATTGTGATATTTTGCCACTCAATACTTATTATTTAACAGCATTTGGCATGTGACATTGTTTACTTTTTATTCATTCATTCTGTATTTTTAAATCATTAGATGTATTACATATATTTTCTATCAACTATTGGCCTTTGTTAAATTTTACCACAAATTTTACCACCTTTGTAAACATTACCACAAATGCTGTCAGCTGACCTAACCTAAGCTTTCATTTTTGTTGCGCACATGAAAGGTTGTGTATGAACTGCAAAAGAGCATACCGTAATCTTTGACCAGCGCCTCCAGCTCCTCCTGCATGCCCTTGTGCCACTCTGTGATGTCCACATGCAGAGAGTAATCGCAGCAGGACTTGTGATCGGCCCACTCTCTCCACTGGTTAAAAGCAGCGATCAGACTGACGCCCGGCTCTGGGACCACATGATCGACTGACAACACACAAACCAATCAAAACATATTAGTGATACTGTACACTTATGCTAAAGCAAATGTAAATATATAGAAGAAAATGGAAAGATATTAACCATGTCATTTGTACCAGTTTTTAAGCTAAATATCAGTGCTGGGATTGCTAGATAAATATAAGTGGTCATCCATGACATACGGAGTCCCTCAAGGTTCAATTCTTGCACCGCTCCTATTTAGCCTGTATATGCTCCCACTGAATCAAATCATAAGAAAGAACCAAATTGCTTATCACAGCTATACCGATGATACCCAGATTTACCTAGCCCTATCTCCAAATGACTATAGCCCCGTTGACTCCCTCTGCCAATGCATTGATAAAATTTGTTGGATGTGTCAAAACTTTCTTCAGTTAAACAAAGATAAAACTAAAGTGACTGCATTTGGAAACAAAGATGAAGTTCTGAAGGTGAATGCATTCCTTGACTCTAGGGGTCAAACAACTAAAAATCAGGTCAAGAATCTTGGTGTGATTCTGGAGACAGACTTTAGTTTCAGTAGTCATGTCAAAGCAGTAACTAGATCAGCATACTATCATCTCAAAAACATTGCAAGAATTAGATGTTTTGTTTCCAGTCAGGACTTGGAGAAACTTGTTCATGCCTTTATCAGCAGCAGGGTGGATTATTGTAATGGTCTCCTCACCGGCCTTCCCAAGAAGACCATTAGACAGCTGCAGCTCGTCCAGAACGCTGCTGCCAGGATTCTGACTAGAACCAGAAAATCTGAGCACATCACACCGGTCCTCAGGTCCTTACACTGGCTTCCCTTAACATTTACGATTGATTTTAAAGTACTTTTCTCATTTATAAATCACTCCATGGCATAGGGCCTAAATACATTGCAGATATGTTTACTGAATGTAAACCTAACAGACCACTCAGCTCATTAGGATCGAGTCAGTTACAAATACCAAGGGTTCACACGAAACAAGGAGAGTCTGCTTTTATCTATTATGCTATTTTATCTATTAGCAGCCGCTTCGCCAAGGGATTCAGATTTCTTCTCCTTCAGCGACGAAGAAGCTCTTCACCAGTCCTGACTAGAAGCCTGCTCGCCGTTGAAACACCTCTATCAGTGGATAATTTCCCCTGCCCGCCATCCGGCAAAAGAGTCTCTCAGCCTCTCTTCTCTTCGTGCTAGGAAAGCTTTTTTTTTTTTTAGAGATTCCTGTCAAGATCTCGACTCTCCATCCCCTAAAAGCATTTCAGAAGATTCTGGGTCTGATGGCCGCAGCCTCCACATTACTGCACAGTACTTAGTTAGTTTTAAGCTTTAGTATTTTTTATGTGTTTTATGTTATTTTTCAATTTGTCACTGAAGCACAAACTTTAATTATTTTGTGTGTATTATTCTGTTTTCTTTCCTTAACCAAGGACCTGGACACATGAAATGTCATGTACAACATTTTCAATTAATTATAATAATAATAAAATATATATGTGTGTGTGTATGTGTGCAATTTAATGTATTCATTATATTAAAATAATAAAACAAAATCTCATGCTTTTTATCTCAGTTTAATTAAGGGGCTTTGTAAATATATTTGTGTAATTAAAAACAGTTTTAGACGTACTGATCATAGTGGTGCCGCCAGCAAGAGCAGCTCGTGTGCCCTGGTAGAAATCATCAGCTGCTGTCATCCCCCGGTCAGGCATCTGGAAGCGGGTGTGAACGTCGATGCCACCGGGTATCAGCATCCTGCCGTGGGCATCGATGGTCTTCACACCACCAGGAACTATGAGGTTTTCACCAATTTGCCTGGAGACAGAAACAGAGAGAGAGTCACAAAAATCAACAGGGGTCATCTCTACTGTCAGTTGTTACTTATGAATATGAGATATAATGACAAGAAAAATAACAATAACGACAACAACAAAAAAACACTTGCTTGATGACTCCATCCTCCATATAGATGTCGGCATGGAAAGACTGATCATCGTTCACTATCTTCGCTCCTTTGATTAGAAGTCGGTCACTCTGTGAGAGAGAGACAAGAGAGTCACACAAAACTGCATTTCTTCCCAGCGCCTGTGTGCATCTGTTTATACAGTAATTTAACTGAAACTCAATAGATATCACATGCTATCAGTTTAAGTACAGACACACTTTGTCTCGCACAGTATGAACAATAAAACAAAAATGCATGTGCATATTTCACAGTAAAATTACTTTAACTCGTGGTTTTTTGCCACTAAATACAGCTTTCGCTCATTTCCTGGGCTAAATCTTTTTCTCTAGACACAGAATTAATTTTCTCTGTTTTTCAAAATGAAAGTGATCATGAAATATATAATATCTGAATTATAAAATTATATATACATATATAAATCGCTATTATTTATAAAATTCATATATGTATTTACAATTATTATTATTGTGTGTGTGTGTGTGTGTCTGAGTGTGTAAATACACAAATATACAGTATATACATTTAAAAAAAACTTTTTTTGTACTAAAGTGACTTCTGCATTTTTGCAGCAACATGTGTGTTGACAAAAAGTCACCACTGTTGTTGACATTAAATTGAACAGATTTAATAAATGTCTTCGCATGACAAGGTCACTGTAAGAAACAACCAAATGAGATGCAACTGTAGTTTGGGGACATACTGCACAGCTACAATCCTGTTCTATCCAGACAGTACACTAAAACATGACCAGCAAGCACTGGACATCAAGTTCAATCAGAGCTGAAGCATAAAGATCGCTGAAGCACATCAGAGAAACACAGTGATTCTTATCATGCTAAATTGATTCTGTCACGCCATCATGAGCCCAAACATCATTTCAGGACACCGCCATCGACTGTGGGCCGCATGCTTCTCTCCTGTTCAGACACGCAGAGCACAGAAACATGGTGTATGTTCAATTTCACCTCACTGTGATATGACTGAATCTGATTTAATGCCATAGCATTGACACTTTAATCCCGTCGTGATGGTGTGGAGGACATGCACCCTTATCCAAGAGCATGATGGGAATGGTGGGGGGGTTCATAAGATCTCAATTGCCTTGTGCTCTGTAATTAAGGACCTGATGGGATAATTGTCATGGAAGTCTTATTCTGTAGCTGTTTGTCTGCTAATGAGTAGCTACGGAGAGAGGAGAACGTAGAAAAGACTCTTCATACATTTTTCTAAGTAGCTTATGCCTGTGTACTTACATTTATAATTACGTTGTATAAAGTCTATCTTTTGGTTACATAAGTAGCTGTGTAACAGTATGTGTAACAGTACTTGTCTGTTACATCTACATAATTACAAACTGTAAGTACACACTGTTCCATAACTTACATACATGGTAAGTACTTTTTTTTTCATATAAGTACAACAGCTACTACTAAGTACCTAACTCTGTATTATGGAAACATAATAAAATAAAGTGTCAAGTGTCTACTTTTATTTGTATACATTCACAATATCAATGAAACCTTGTGCTTTTGTAAAATAAAGAAAACAAACAGTTTGCGCTTTCTGCCGTCTCTGTCTCTGTGCACTAAAACGCAAAATATAACTCAGGAGCAGCAAACCTCAGTATATAACTACAGACATGAGAAATCATTTACAGAAAGCTGGAAACATCTACTCTAAAATAAACCAATTCAAATAAAATAAAAAAACAAATACTCAGTGATTATGTAATCTATAAGGAAGACGTTCACTATACAGGGTAGTAATTTCTCATATTCTTTTGGTTTAACTTGATGTACTAAAATAACTCAAATTAATAAAATAAAATGGAGAAACATTTTTGTTTCATTCAAAAACCCTCAATACAAATTAAAATGTTTTAACCAACCGGTTAGCAAACATATTCAACATAGATATTATAGTGCTGTCAAATGATTAATCACATCCAAAATAAAAGTTTTTGTTTACATAATACATGTGTGTATACTGTGTCTAGTTATTATGTATATATAAATACACACACATGCAGTATATATTTACGTGTGTATATATATTCATTTATTTAGATTCTTATATTTTACATTACATATAAATATATTTAATATATAAAAAAATATTTTCTTAAATATGTACATGCATGTGTTTGTATTCATATATACATGATAAATATACACAGTATACACACATATATTATGTAAACAAAACTTTTAGTTCGTATTAAATGCGATTAATCATTTGACAGCATTAATATTAACCCTTAAAATTGTAAATCTCGCAAACATCCAAACCATCTTAACTGTGTTAGTCGAAACAACTGAGGCTCTCGAGCTTATTTGTGATGTTTAGAGCGAGCTCGAGATCAATGTTTGAGATCAAGATGAACTCTTTTTATTCAGCCGTGATGGACATGTGCTCTGTATTGTTGTTCACTCTTCTACAAATCCATTAGTCCAGACAAACGCTGGCGGCATTACAGCCCAAAGGCTCATTAAAACAGACCTTTACATCTGCTTTACTGCTGAGCTTTTGGCTTATTCAGCAGTTCTTTAACGTCTTAATGCATATTCAGGAATACTGACCAATTAGAGGATTAAAGAAGGCAGACAACATCTCAAATCTTATAAAACGGATAGTTACGGTCCTGGATGCTAATCGGCCTACATTATGACCCCAGATCTGAGCTGGATAAGCCTTGTGTCCAAAATATAACACATCACACACGAATGATGCTGAACTCTGACTGCAGCTTTCCTAGAAAGAATCAAATCCTTAGCTAGGTGAAATATAAAGTTATTTGCTTTTAGTTGATAAAGTAGATCATTTAAGTACAAACAGACATTTATTTATCTTTGTCAGATTTTGACCCACAAATGATAGCTATTTAAGCTCTTCTTACCGTATTTGTAGCACAATTTTGAAAACAACTGAGTAAATTAATGACAAGAATAATTAAGAAGGGAAAAAATACGGGGAACACTTTACAATAAGGTTCATTTAGTTTACATTAATTAATGCATTGACTACTGTTAGCTAACAATGAGAAATACATTTGTTACAGTATTTAGTTATCTTTGTTAAAGACCACAAATTAAGCTTAAATTGCTTTTAAAATCATATCAGAATGATTGCATTTTAAGAGACAAGCACTGAAAGTAAAATAATAGCGGAAAAAATAAATTCTTCTATATTTAATTTCACTTGTTAGCTTTATAATTACATAGTATGCACAAATTTGGAGTACCGCTGATGACTAGCAATAGAGTTGAATAGAAAACACTAATCATTTACTTGGTTTATCAATGGCAGAAATGAGTTCAAATCACAAACGCTAATAAAATGCACAGATAAAGCATCACACCTCATGTGCATCATTTGCTCTCGCTCTACATTTATTGTTAAAACATAGATAACAAAAAATACTTTATTAAGACCAAAATTTCCTGAACACAGTGAAAATACTGTACATTAAAAAAGCCCCCCACCTACAGACAAATATATATAGCCATATAGCTTGAAAAAGAGTCAGAAAAAAAATCAGATCATGCAGAAGAACATACAGTTTATGCAATGTCTTTAACTATGACACAGAATATTTCTCTATTTCTAAATGAAACATTTTTTTTTAAAAGAAATCACAGTTACTGTAATGCACTTGTGATATAATGAACAAATGCATCCAAAAAATGGCTACTGTTTATCATGAGACTAGTGTGAAAGAACCACTAACTTGCCTGTATAAATATGTATCCAACTGCATTATCAAGATGACGTAAACCCTAATCCTCCTAAATTTTGCATGAGGACTGCACAAGATACCAAAAAAGGAAAGTGATGTAACTTTGGGCTGGTAGTTTGCCAGCCTGTTGTCTTGAATCAACAAAGGAATGCAAACTTCCTGATGTCTGCATGTTCATGGTGTTTGATGAAAAAAAACTACCGCATAACAAAAGCTACATATTCTGACACCCATATAGAAGAGCAGTATCTCCAAAAATAGTGATTCAGACAACTTCACAACTCAAATGTTTTTTTTTTGGAAGAATATCAAAAAATGTCAGCAGCATAAGGTACTGACTCATTGTATTCTCAAACTGCAAAAAAAGTTTCAATATTTTCCTACGGTAATCAACATTATACAACAAATACTGTTGTTAGAGCTGAACTCGTATTGAACCCGGAATAATCCATTGTAAAGCCTGTGAATGGGCTTAATGAGTCATTATGTAATGGCAAAAGTCCCTCCTCTAGATCAAGCATTACAGTGTTTGCATGTGAAATGTTGAACTAAACGTTTGTTACTGTTAAATGCATTTCCGACAGCTTAGAGCGCCTAGCGTGGCTCTGTTTGGATTTAAGAGACAAATGCAGCACTTAATAACTGACTTTTTTCTTAGCTGCACATGTAGTGTGTACTTCAGAGAGCGTGAGGGGCTGCTAATAATGGCCTCCAGAGAGTCCATCCATACCAGAACAAATCCCTGTGACCCACTTACAGTGAATCTGGTGCATACTTTTATCCTAAAGACATACACACTAGCTCAAGCTACTCCAATTGACAGTCATAATGGCCCTTGGACGGAGTGCACTCCCATCCTGCGTGCATGAGAAAAAACGCCTTTCCGAAAGTAACGTGCACTGAGAACTAAGAGATTTGTGCTCTAGTAAGTGGGTCAAACCCGCTCGGATTCTTGAAGGTACAGTCACGTTTCTGTGGCTGATCAGGTTTGTGTGTCAAGGCATCATGTGAATATAAATCATGCATGCATGCATGTAAGAAAGCATGTAAGAATGGAGTCCAAACGCAATAAATAAATAAATACATGTGCTTTTTGTGGGTTGTAGTCTGTCCTGCTATGTTTACTTTGATAAACTGAGACTAGACATTGTACAGGTCTCTTAGTCATGCTACATAGATTTCCACAGACAAATGATTTAATCAGGTCAAAGCTGGTTCACCAGTCTCAATTTCTCTTCCCACATTTGTGTTTATTTTGCTTTTGAACTGCAAATCCAGGTCTATAATTTATATTATTTTGTTGAATATATTTCATACTCCTGTGGCTGAAATTATATATTAATATATATAGTATTTTAAGTGGTAAGAATTATATGCAGTTACATAGTCACATAGTCAAACTCGCAATATGCAAGTTTGCAATTCATAACAGTGCAACTGCCACATTAGATGCTACAACAAGCATTGGCGTTGCTTTCTTCTACATATTTACAGATAACATTTCTGCTTTAAAGGAATAGTTCAACCAAAACTGAAAATTTGCTAAAAAATGTTTACCCTTATCAGAAGAGATTTAGAGACATGCAGCATTACACTTGCTCTGGAGTGAATGGGTGCCGTCAAACAGATGATAAAGACATCGCAATAATCAACAAATAATCCACACCACTCCAGTCCATCAGTTAATGTCTTTTGAAGTGGAAAAACTGTGTATTTGAAATAAATAAATCCACCATTAAAATACCATAATCCATAATAGTGGTTTTGTCCTGTGAAAAATACAACTTGTAAATCAGGAGAGAAATCTGCACAAATCAAACAAAGTGAAAACACTCCAAAACAACTCTAAACAAATGTGTGGGTGGATTTTGGCGTGAGAGACAACAGGGGATGGACTTTTAGGAAGTGTTATTATGGATTATGGACTTGCGATTTGGCCAGAAGCGACAGTTTGAAGTTACGAACATTCAGCTTTTAACTTTAAAAGGCATTAATTGCTGAACTGGAGTGGTGTGGATTATTGTGATGTTTCTAACAGCTGTCTGGACTCTCATTCTGACGGCACCCATTCACTGCAGAGGATCCAAATAAAATAGAGTTTGTTTTACAAGCAAATACTTTTCAGTTTTCATACTTCATAATTTCACTTGCACTTGTTACTTGCTGTTTATTTGTAACTATTTGTCAAATCTACTAGCAATATCTGAGTGATAACAGTTTTATATCAGTTGTTTTTCAGTGTAACAGTAGGACTGTAGCAAGAAAGGCTGTTTAAAAACTCCTGAGTTTGCCGTTTTCCCGAACATGAGCTCAACTGCTCTGCGCTAGCTGGAAATGTTGAGTATTTCTGCGCCAGAGGGTTAATCGTGAGTTCAGCTTCAAATCAGAATGATGTTTTCAGGTTCTGAACTAGCAATCAGTGTAATCCACAGAGTCAGTGTGCTGTCAAAGATGAAAGATTATCTTTATTGCAACATCTGAGGTCGTGTTTATGTCATAGTTTTAACAAAACGAATGTCAAATTCCAGCGAGCAGTTTGTCTGCCAACAATCAAAAGCACATTAGGTGTCGAAACCAAGTTTATCGGCACTGACACTGTTCTCAGGAAGACATATCATTACATGCTATTACTCTGCAATTTCCTTCAGTGGTTTTTCTAAGAACGCCAGCGGCACTGCTACACTTACATGTGATAAAATGCCACATTATTTTAGTCATTTGCAATCAGAAATCAAAATCAAAACATCACAAAGGAGATGTCACTTTCAATTTCTAAATGGTTATGAGATTAAATGAAGAGCAAACTGTTTAAGTTTCCTGTTTCCAAAAAAAAAAGCTCACTTTTGTTCTAGGGTTTTTAGAAGAGACCTCCTTAATGTCTCAGACTTCCCTCAGATTCAACAAGATATCTGCAATCAAAACTCAAAGACCTCAATTTCAATTCCTGAAAGTCTTTTTTCTTTTTATCTATATTTTGGTTATACACTGCAACAAAAAAAAAAAAATGTTTTCGCAGTATCTAAACACTTTTAAATCAAGATTCATACTTGAGAAGTAGAATGGCTAAAGATTTCTCACTCTCTGGAAAAATAATTAAAGGAATAGTTTGGGTCACCATTGACTTCCATAGTATATTTTTTTCCTACTATGGAAGTCAATGGTGACCAAAACAGCCTGATTACAAACTTTTTTCAAAATATCTTTCTTTGTGTTCGGCACAACAAAGAAATTCATACAGGTTTGGAACTACTTGAGGGTGAGTAAATGAATTTTCAATTTTGGGTGAACTATTCCTTTGAGTGAGCTTACAGTATGCTTAAAACAAGAAAAAATATCTGTCAGTAGAATAAGAAAAAATGATCTTGTTTTCCTTTTGAATAAAGTTTATTTTTACAGCACTAACAGATATTTGTTCTTGTTTTAACTTCTTGTTTTTACTTAAAATCTTGTTTCCTTACTTGCTGTACTTTGATATTAATATTTTGTCTTGTTTTCTAGTAGAAATATCTAAACAATTTTGAATCAATATACATTAAATAAAATACAAAATGGCTTAAGATATGAAGAAAAAAAAAGTAATCTAAATTTTGTTAGTTTTTGCTTAAAACAATAAAGAAATCATTGCAAAGTGATAATGATACTATTTTGAAAAATATCTGAGAACTTCTGAGCTGTGATTGAGCGCTAAAAGTTTCACAGCATCTATCATGATGGGTTACTGACACGCATCTCAGTTTTTAAGGTGAGTTTCATTACTGTTGCTAATTCACACAAGGGTCAAAGGAAACAAACGGCTGCACTTTTATCAAATCAATGAGAGCCTGAGTGAACAACATAAAACCGGCAGACCTCTCTGCCATTCGATACGCTGCGGATGATGAAGTCAGGCGAAGCAGAACATTGTCTGGGCTGCGGGAATGTGACTGCTGCAGAAAACATGGCCAGAAAATGGGCCATGGGGGTGTATGAGTGTGTTTCAGACAGAAAGGATGGAGTGCTCAGGCTGTGTTTGTCATGAGTGGTGGCGATGTGACACTGTCAGGCAACCCTAAAATTTTACAAAAAAAACAAGACAGACATACTGAAGCACAGACAAAACAGTCACATTTATAGTTAAAATCAACACTGCATCAAACTTTATCTTAGGTACTTCCTTAACCCATAAAGCCTACACTGCATCATATACATGAATTTCTAAGGACAATAAACGATCAAAATGATGAAAACTTTGCTGAAAAACCTGTTTTATACAATCTACTACATGCCTTCTCTTGTCAGATTGATAGTTACAAAAACAAACTTCTATGATAGTTGTGCAAACATCCACTTCATGGTTATTTTCATTGTGAAATCATATTAAACATAAGAATACATTTCATGTTGTTTGTAATATTTTAAGGTAAACATTTATGGGCCTAATACACACCCATACATTATTTTTTAGAAAGATAATATTATACAATCCTATAAGTTTTGAGGAAGGTTTTTCATTAATCTTCATTGTACTACATGTCATTATATGTTTTGAAACTCCAGAGCCTTGATTATAAAATGAAGCATTTAAATATCATCCTATTAAGAGAAATTATTGGTAGGTATAGTGTGAAAACTGATATCATATCATGTAATCTGTTATTATAGCATATTAAGTATCTGCAATACTGTTATAAAGATCTCATTGATTTACAGAATTATCCAAATTTTATCTTCCTTTTTTGTACATATAAATATCAGCATCTGCACCAAATTGCGTATTTATGATCAGTTTGGTCCTCCGGATAAAATTCAGGTGTTATTTTCTCATACAGAGTATGAGCCATAAAATCAACAAAAAAATATGCAAACTTATTTTTTAGATTTTAAAAAATATTTTGTATGAAGTTTCAATAAGCTATTTCATTTCAAATGTGATTTTCCAGCTAATCAGCACACATTATTCTAAAGAAGAAAAATTATGACACCATCTTTCCATTGTCTGAAATCTGTCATCATGTAACTACATGCTCCGCCCTTCAAATGACATCAACTACAGCGGGCAAGCACTGGAGAAATAAATAGGAATGCAGAAAGAAAAAATCAATGCGCATCCAAAGACATTCTATTTTTTCATATTTTTTTCAACATGGTTTTCTTATTGAATGTCTTGCTTCACTCACAATACACTAGGCTATGGACGTGCAATAGATTTAACATTATCATCCATAAAAATAACTCTTCTCTAATTTAACATGCAATCTTTATAAAGATCCAGAGAAAATGTAAGGAATCTTCATGCAGCTCTTTTCCATGCAATCTCACTCACATTTCCATATATTTTAACAAAAGCTACTGTCATCTGTCAAGTGTTCATAAGAACTGAAAGTAGTGGACTAGTTACATAATATTCAATGGTGTTTTTTTGGAGCTTGACAGACAATGTCCCTGTATAAAAAACAGCTGCATGAGTATTCAGACGCTCTCTTGTTTTTCACCGCATACAATGTCATAAGATGAACTATTCCTTTAAGTCTTTGAGCGTGCAGTACAGTATCGGTGTTTGCCACCTACTGGCAGTCTTATCACCATCCCTTAAGATGGCTGAAGAGCTAAAGGCAAGATCTAACGGCAAAGGCAGAGTTTTCATCTTTCTCCCTCCTGTCCCAGATCTGCCTCCACTAACTGATCAGCAGCGCCTCTAAAACAATCCCAGAGAATATAGATGCAGTGCATGCTGTCTTTGGACTGTAAAGGTCACTGGTGGACTGAAGACGTTTTACAGGCATGTATCACCACATATCATGACACACACTTTACATTCACTGACCTACTTTTTAAAAGAGGATTTTCATTCATTTTCTCTGGAGATGGTTCTCTGCATTTAGCATGGCTATCAAAGCAGCTCCGGCTCTCAGCGGGGGTGGCTGCGGAGGCCATTGTACTGGCAGCTAAACTGGAGCTGCTTTTTACATTAATGAAATGCACTTTTGAAGGTGAATGTTGTTGATGCATGCACGGCTGGTCATATATCTTGTAAGACACATTCCTACTACTAAATCTGGAACAGGTTCAGTTGGAATAGTGAATACTGTTTGCTTTGATTTGATTCAATTTTATGAAGGTTATGATATGCATGCGTGCTTTTCATAAGCTAGTTTTTAAAAAAAAATGACATTTTGAAGGCGAATGTTTTCAGTGCACGCAAAACGATAACTCACAAGGAATTCCAAAGAACTGCAATAATGCATTCCTTCAGATTCCCTGGAGATAAGATACATATCTTTTAAGGATAGCTAAATATATGTTTACTTTATTTGAGACTATGCCTTATGGTATAACCATAGGATCTTAAAATAATGCATGCATGCTTAACAGCTGGTTTATAGACTGAAGGAAACATACTTATGATGGTGATTGATTCAATGCATACAAAACTACATTCACAAAGCTTTACAAAGAACTGCAGTGATGCAAGATATTGTGCAATAATGGATAGGATTTATATTCCTAGGATCTTAAAATAATACACAAATGTTATCAGCTTTCCATGAAGCTGTTTGGAAATAAACTGAAACATCCTTCCAGCGCGTGCAAAACCATAATTCACCAAGATTTCCAAGGAACTGCAAAGATGCATTGCTTCATATTCACTGGAGATAATGTATTGTCTAAGAATTATGTTTATTTGATCTAAGGCTACGCATTACTGTATAACCCTATGATATAAAATAATGCATGCATGCCTAATGGCTTCTCATACAATTGTGAATAAAACAAATGCACTGAAATCATTCACCATTGTAACTACATACAAATCACCAATCACAACGATGCTCTATTCATTTAGAACACACAGTAACATTGCAGCGGTATAGTAGAATTTAACATATTCAACAAATTATAATATGCAATTAAAGTAGGCAGGTTATGTTATGGCCAGGAATAATGCATCATATTCTTTTAAAATGATGCCTGTTTTATAATGCATGCATAGCTTTCCACAAGATAACAAATGAATCCAGTGTGACCTATAGAGCTCCAAAGGGTGACCCACAAAGAAACACATTAAAGTGGGCCTGAGCACATCATACACAGAAACCAGAGGTGACAGCAATCCGACATCTGATGGAACGGTATTGACATAACTGGACCACAATAAACCACACACCGAGCTGCACAGAACTTGATCGCTTCAGCGTTGAAATGCCATTATATGATTGCGTGGAGTCGCTGTCATTTCATGCCCTCCTATTCTTCGCCGCTTTAATCGCGCGCGTTTCCAGCTTTCATCTTTTTGTTGTTTTGTACTCACAGTGATGCGAGGGATGTTCTTCTTGCCCTGGTATCCGGACATCTCTGCTCTGATGGCTGGAGATCCGCACGCGTAATGGTTCCCGATGCGCGTTTGGAGAAGCGACGCCCCGCAGCTCAATGACACCAGCCGCCGTCGGCACAAAACAAACCAGACGCGATGGAGGAAGGTTTCCAGACAATCCTGCAGAGATTCTGAAGGTGGACGATGGAATGTTTCAGGTGACGGGCTCTTCTCTCTTGTTCCGGCGCAGCGGCAGGACGCTCCAGACAGACACTGATGGAGATTTACACGGCCAAAGCCACCGTGCATGCGCAACACCCCACCCTGATCCACACACACGCGCGCACACACACACCTTCATACGTGCAAGATTCATTAGATAAAATGTTAAGAAAACAATTACGTTTCTATTGATTTCTGTTTTACATCTATTTTTACTTAATTATTTTATATTTTGGGCGAAGCATAAAACCAATAACAAGAGTTACATTTTCTGTATAATATATGACAACATGAGAAATGACTGTTGATAGTATTCTGAGGTCTCTCTTTTGAATAATATACATTTTGTTTAATAATATACAAATAATTTTGCTGATCAAATTAACAATAAACAGCAGAAATAAAATGAAATAAGATCGGAAATTATAAAGTTGTTGTTTTTTTCTAAATACATTATTCTTAGACCTGCAGATAGATTTATTTATTAATTAATTTTAATTAAAATGCAAATCAAATTTGTACATTTTCCACTAGATACAGTTTATCTTTAATAATAAATAAAAAATAAAGTAAAATAAATGATTTATTGATTTATTTGTCCTTAATGATTTTATTCTCTTAAATAAAATGACAGGTTTTAGGAAATATTGTTTTTAATTATTCATTATGGTAAGACCACCAGCTTTCTTTCTTTCTTTCTTTCTTTCTTTAAAAGGCTGATGTTTCCAGAATGGAGATTATATCATTTATTGTGCCTTTATTAAATATTACGTATGATGTAAGCATTAATGTAAATAAATTGTGGAAACTCAGCTATGCCATATGCACTTTAAAAATACAAAAGGATTTTACTTGCATTTTTATACTTAAATATTAATGAGGGGGAATTGAAATAGAATGGTAATATGTTTACAAATAATCATGTCTCCTATAGTCTTGAGCACACATATGTAAATTACACACAACCCCTCCACTTCAGCATATGCAACCTCAGAACACCTGCCAGCAGCCAATCACGTGAATGGAAGCCAATCAGGCTCCTCCCACTGAGTTTCTATGGTTGCCGTGGGTTACTGGGTAGGCTGGTCCTCTAGGCCTGTCTCCCTTAAATGAGGACCAAAGCCAACACAATGGATCCCGCTCTTGTGTGAGATAATTTGGTATTTCACGGTCCGGTTCTCAGTGCATGGATAATCGTTCTTCATAAATGAGACTAATTTGCTGCACAAAGGAAAATGAGTGTACAAACTATTTGGAAGCATCTCATATTGTTGAATGGTGTAACAAAGACAATGTGATTATGAAAGGGAGAAACCAATGAGCTGCTTTAGAATGACTACAGCATGCTTTACACTGCGATTAAAAGAAGTGCTCTTCCTAGTAGATCAAAAATCACAATGTTCATCTGTGGCTCTGATGGATGTTTGCTTACTGCCAAATCAGTAACTAAAGTGAAGTATTTCATGTTTACCATGAGTTTGGCTTTTTTTAGCCATTAGGAGGCAGTAATGTGCTAATTATCACTGACTATTTTATCATAGGTTACTATGAACACTTCTTGCGCTGCATATTGCGTGGAAATGTTTCAAGGGGAACCAAAAAAGTGCATTTTTGCATTTCCCTGGGATTATTCTGCAATTTGTTTTGACAATTAGTGAAGCACTGCCAATTTATTTTATTGAAATTATATTTCGTTAAGGATATTATATTAAGTTAGCCAGCTTATATAATGAGGTCTCACAGTTAATTGTGGAATTCGTCATTTTATTTAGGCTAATAATATCCAAAAGACAATGAAATCACTCAATCAGGGTGTTAAAAAACAAACAAACAAAAAACTTGCCATTCACCAACAACTCCACTGACACAAATTACTTATTTCTCAAAAAAGAGAAAAAAAAAATTGTATTACATTGATTTTTTAGGCTATTATATATTATTTTAATTATGCTGCGATTGAGCGTAATAAATATAAATTTCTCAATTTTGCACATATATCATCATTTTCACAGTGTATAAAAGAATACAACTAATGCATACATATTTTATTTATATACGTAATGCAAAATAAAGCATAAAAACATTCGCTGCTTTTAGACATTTAATGATTTATGCAATAGATCTTACAAGATAAATATTAATAATACACACAGGGAAATGCAATAATGTAGGGAGGATGTTTTAATTTCAAAAACATTAATTATATATTTAGCCAAGTTTCGTATGCACGTTTCTCTTGCAGTAAATGCGAGCCGAAGCTCACCAGCGCCATCTTGTGCATCAGGCCCATATTGCAGCTGGTCCGTCACTTTTTTGGTTCCCCTTGAACCATTTCCGTTGTGGTCCACGCAATATGTTTCTTAGTTTGCACGTGTTGTGAGGATTCGCAGCACTTGTGTTGTCAACTTAATGTGCTGGTGTTCTCTCTATTTGTATTTGTTTTCTTAAGTTGCAGCGTGTTAAGCTCTCTCGGCCACCGTAAATAAATACCAAATAATGTATTCATTTTCATAAATGTAATTATTTAAATGATTATTTTTGTGCTGAGATCACGTGACATGACTTTTCACCCCAAAGAATAGAATTCTGGGTTATGTTGCATAATTTACCCAAGGTCAACAATTAATCTTGGGTATTAATAAATCGACCTTTCACACTGTTTAACCAACAGCAGGCCTCATTTTCAATATTTACGTTCTAATTTGCATATTTGCGAAGTCTGTGTCATTGATTGGATGAAAGCAGCATGCAAACGGATCTAGCAGCGCATTCTCGTGATATTGGAAAATGTAAGCTACTGTTTTTCTGTTCTGATTCGGGCTAAGACAGTTTCATCGGGTGTACGCGCCTGGACCGGTGTAGTGCCGAATTTTGACCCCTGCCAGATTATGACTCCCCTAGTATTGGTAGGTTCAGTGTTAGGTGTGGGGGAGGGGTTAGGATTAGGGGTGGGGTTAAGATTAGTTTGGATTGCAACGAGGGGAGTCATAATTCGGCAGGGAGTCAAAATTCGGCACAACACCGGTCCGTGTTTGTTTATAGGTCTGGTTATTGCCGCCGGCTACAACCACGTAATGCGCGTTTAAGAATCAAATCAAGGGGTGAGTGTTTTTATATCACTGTGTTTCTGAAGGAAGACTGTCTTTAGTAAATGTCATTTTCATTTCATCCTGCATATAAGGCACTGTTTGTAAGCTCAGAGCTGCTTTGTCTACAGCCGTTACCGGGGAAACCTCTCGTTTCTTGTGCTTAAAGCACCTCCTGCTGGCAGAGAATGAGTTTGCATTTTTAATAAATCCGTCTGATTTACGCAGCGAACATATTTCGCTTGTTATCAAAAAAATAATCTACTCTAGAAGGACTTAGCTGTTGTTATTGATTCTATTTGAATGTTTACCGGAAGTTAAGTTAGAGCCACACAAGCACGCATGCGCAGTAACGTTTGTTTATGTTGTCGTTGAAACCGTCTATAAAGGTAAGAATACAACAATCTCTTCTTTTCTGTTGCATTTAGACATTTTCCCTGAAAGCACAGATGGCAAAAGAGTCTTTTTCAATTCAACTGCAATTATTATGACAATATAAACAAATTCAGAAACACCATAAAAATCTGTTCATCATTTATCTACTTTTAATGCAAACAAAACACCAGACATGATTTACACAAGTGTCGTGAATCAGTCAGTTCAAATTCTACAATGGTCGGCTAAAAATGCTTTGGCAAAAGAAAGCTAACAGCTCAATGTCCACCTATGAACAAGATTTAAACTATGAAAAAACGATCACTGTAATCACAAAGACACCCCAAAACAAACAAAAGAAAAACACTGGCTTTTTTAAAAAAGTAAAGCAAATCAACAGATACAGGTTTACGTTTTGATTACTAAATCTATTTTGTGAAAACAATTATTCACAGTGGGTGACTTACGAGAACCAAAGCTGGTTGTGTTTCAACCAACCATCCAAACAAACCAAATAAAGTTCAGCATGCAGTAATTAAGGCAAGTGAAGGAAACATGGGGGCAGAGGTTTTTCTTTTGGCAGTGGCATAAAAGAATCATAAAAATAAGACAATAATGGTTTATAAATATAAAATAAAAATCACACTGAAACCGAACAGCTTCACATTCTTTGAAGAGACAGAAACTGCTTGAAGTACCTATTGGTTCCATCATGAAATGAAATATGAACATCACAAATCATCTTCAAACCCTCACTCAGTTTGAGTGAGCTCTTAAAAGGACAGTGCACCCAAAAATACAAAAAAAGAGAGGGAAAAAAAGGCATTTAAAACCACTAGATTTGGTTTCTTCTCTGAAACACAAAAGATGTTCATACTTTCTATACATAGCATTTAAGGTTTACTGGCAAGCTCAGAAAAGGACAAAAGTAGTGCATACAACTACACTATATTTCAGGTATTCTGAAGTCATACAGTCCTTCATGTGATGAACACACTCATATTTATACTCATAATCCAATTTTATGGTTGTTGTTTTAATTGTTTCATTTTGTTATAATAGTAATCAGCTTCATTGAAAGTTGAGTGTTTCACAGAAGAAAGTCAAACAGTTCTGAACATCACAAGGGTGAGTGTCCGACGTCTCAATTTTGGGTGCACTTCCCCTTTAAAACAAATCATTCTGCTTTTATCTGTTACTGAAGCATTTGTTAGCTTTCCATATTCGTAGTTTGCACACAACAGAATAAAAGCGTATCCTGTACCATGCGGTTTTCTGTACCTGCAGCATGCATCAGGACAGGAGAGACCACCATCAGATCACAGGTCGCATGCTTGCCTGTCTGCAGACTTTTTACCGAATAAAAAGCACAAAACCCCACATTCACAGTGCTCAACAATCACATGCATTCATAGTTCACACACCCACTGCCTGTACGCAAGTTATTCCATCAAACACACACTCGTGCAACTTGACCTAGAGAACTTGCACGATAGTACACGTGAAGTTACCTTCACTTATGGATTAACGTGAACTTAATAATAATGCAAATGCTAAAGTTGTTTTGCCATAGATTTACATGATACATCATAGGGAAAGAGAGGAATAAACAAACAGCCGTTGAGTGAAGTTTTCAGTCACAGCACCCCTAGTGTTGGATACAAGAGGCCTAGAGTAGATTTTTCAATTTTATACTCTGTAGCATTTGACCTGCATTTAAATATCAGGGCACTGTGGAAATCATATTCACCTTACTTTTTTTTTTTTTGTGATTCTTTATCTGTTATAGGTAGCATGTCAATGTAGCAAAGCTTAACGAACTGGGTTTGTACAGAAAAATAACACATAACAGAATTTAACATACAATTTACAAATGGCCACATCTGCCCGACGTTAGAAAATGTGGATAGTCAGTACAAAGTTTTGTGTCAATATACAAAATTTTCTGATTTCATTTGCCATTTGGTGGCTTCGCCAACAGCGTAACATATTTTTGGAGAACTGTGCTAAACACCTAACATTCATCAGGTGAATTTCATGAGGTTTGCTTTAAATATGATGTGAACCAATTTGGTTCCAAACGATGCTAAAATCTATTAAATTGGCAGAAAGGACTAGGACAAAACTTGAGGAATTGTTTATCATCGTCACTAAACCAAATTGTCTCTTGCTGGACATTTATATTAATGCATTTGGAAGATACTTTAATACATTGCATTTGAGGTATACATTTTGTAAGTTCAATTTCAATTTTATTTTATTAGCGCCATGCACTACTGTTTGAAATATAAAATTCAAACCTGGGACAACACACGGAAAAAGTCAAAATTTTTGGAAAAAGGGGAGCATTTGAAATAGGCAGTAATCATCATTTCCCTATAATTTGGTTAGGATCTGTACTTATATAAAGCTTGTATAATTTTGAGACTGTAAAGCACTCTCTATTTTATGCCACACAGCAGGGTTTTCCAAACTGGGGTTTGTGATAAAGCTGGGAGGGCTTTGTGAATTGATGAAATACAAATAATTATAAAGTAAAAGTAAAAATCTAAATAAAATCCTTAATAAAAAAAGATCAAATATATTGATTACCTGCATTTTATGGGAACCTTTACCAACATAAAGAATTGTAAACATGCAAATGTGTTGAAATTATTGAAATATTAGCTTAAAATTAAATATTTATGAAAAAAAAAAAAAGGAGTGAATCCTTGCCATACAGCACCGAACGAACTGTACCTTAGTTTTAATTTACATTTGTTCGGTTCTACATGCACATGAATGCAAAAATATTTATGTGATGAACAGGGAGGTAAAACAAAAAGGACAGTTTTTTAACTTCCTAACTTGTCACATGGCAAAAGCAAAACACATGAGCAGCGTTCAACAATGGAATGACAACAAAAGAAAAGATGAATGTCAGGTTATATTTTAATATTGGCTTACTTTTCCTCCAACCCCAGCGAAATACAAGAAACTACATGTTCATTGCTTCATCACTCCAGTTGCTATGGGAATTCAAATGAAACACATGGTGGAGCTGTCAATCACGAGGGCCCCGCCCTCCAGTATCCACACTCATGATTAAAGCAAAAATGCAAAACAACAAAAGAGAGATATAACAGAGAGAGGAAACATCATAATGTGCGTAAAACATCTGGTATGGTGATCCCGCCCGGGCAGGGCTAGTTTATCATATCAGACATGAGCTACAGCTATTCCATTCACAGTTCTCATTCCACCCCACGCAGGGGAAAACTTCACCGCCGTCACGTCCTGATGTGAAATCTCTGAACACACACATGCAATGGGGCTCAGAAAAGGTGCAAATAAAAGTCGAGGCACGGTTGAAGTGACACTAAATTGGCCTCTTGTATTTCTACTCCCCCTCTGAGAAAGAAAGTAAAGCATGAAAACAGAGCAAAGAAGTGTGGCACAATGACACAGGTGGCCTAAAGCAAAGAGTGACCTGTTAACTGATTTAGGTAGAAGAACTCTTGTTTTTTTGGTATGAAAAACCTTGCTTAGTAGAAGCATGACTTGATACTGTGAGGGTGAATTATAAAACTCGTCAAGAAAATGCCCTGGTTATCTTTCACCCATAAATCAAAAGTATTTTTTTGAAATAAATACATTAAAAAAAAAATATATATATATATATATGTGTGTGTGTGTGTGTGTGTGTTAAGATGTAAAAATAATAATAGTAATAATAATTATAGTAATAAGAAAAAGGGGGAAATTTACTCCATTTACTAAAATGCCTCAGATGTGTTAATGCTTTTAAAACCTGGCTTAATTCTTTCAATCAAATGGGATGAAATATGACCCGGACATGTTTGTGACAAATTTCATCTGTAAATCAGCGAGTGTAAACCTGTTAAAGTCTTCTAAATGAGTAGTTTTATCTGTAAAACTACACCATATTGCATATAAATATGTACACAGAGTGTGGATACAACAGCGTATAATACACAACTATAGCAACGCTACGCCTAATATCCACAGGGTGTTCACAGTAAAACCAAAGGCCTTTGTAAGGTGTGACTGATAGGATCGATAACCCACTCAAACCAGACCGAGTCTACGAGAGGTGCAAACGACTCATGTTGGGTTGGCGGTGAAAACCCTTTGGCACTAAGATACACAGTCAGAAACTGCTGCGAGCAGGATATGCATCAAGGCAAACCAGAGTGTGTGCGTGTGTGTGTGTGTGTTTGTAGCTTCCTTAGTAACTCAAAAAAACACCTAATCTGACCAGTTTGGCTCTTAAACAGATGTACGTCCATGCTGATCTCTTTAGCTTAAGGTCTTCCAATTAGAAAAACCTTTATTGTTCATGTAATTTTGTGATTTACTTATATATTTTTATGCCATAAAGCTGCTATAAAGTGATGCTTCGGTTCTAGCCTGTCATATTGGAACAGAAGAGCAAACAGAAAAGGGCCTAAAACAGAACCGAGAGGAACCTCTAAGATTTACATTCTAAGTCACTAAATAATTGTCATAACAGTCCAAAGCAATGAAGCGAGTGCACTGACATATGCAAAGAATGACTTGGTCTGTCTTTAAACAGCCATCATGCTCCTATGAAAGTAAATGACTAACATGCATTTTTGATGCTGTGACACAAGAAGGGAAGTGAATAAATTAAATTGCGCAACATAATGAGCAAAATTATCTCTCTAGAATAAAATATCACAACCCTCCTATAGCAACCCTCCTAAATTTCCTATTATGAGTCAATATACTATATCACGGGGGGATCTATATTAGATACATATGAAGTGCATCATGCAGAAATAAAAGCGTATTATGGCCGTGGTTGTAGTGCGGCTCTAACTTGTATAGTAGAGTGTCATGAAAAATAAACATCAGTGAATAATTCACCACATGTACAAATAAAAACATCTAAAGCCACAGCGTTTAAGGGCAAGAAAATGCGACGCAGCCAAAGGTCAACAAGCAGAATGTCTCCCAGCAGAGGGTGTGATGGGAAGCAAGGACCGTGGGATGAAGAAATTATAAAGAGAAAGTCAGAGAGGGGGAGAGAATGAGAGAAAGAAAGAGAGAGGAATCATCACACGATTGGCCACTGCTGTGCCACTGCTGCTCATGATGGAGCGTCCAGGCACTGGGATCTGTTCAGGTTTAAAATGAGCTGGTGGAGGGTGTAGTCAATCTCTTCCCAATGTAGACCCTTAAAAAAAGACATAGATTTAGTATAGTCTTGTATCTTTATTTATATACAGTATATTTGCAATGCAACTCTAAATGTTGGATGATTAACTACATTATTTGGCTAAATAATGACTTTTTTTTCAAAAATAACTGGAAGTGCAGCAGCTTTTTAAAAAAGCGCCCCATTAAGGATTTTTCACAGATTTTTTATTTTTGAATGAAAATGCAAATTCATTCTTAGCCACTAGGTGTCGCTTTTGGTACGTTAAAATAACGTCTGTAAACAAACCGGGACTGCACTGCACTGCTTTATCAGGCATTACAGGCATAATGAAATGAAAATGAGACCAATCGAACAATCACCTCAGATTAGTGTCATGCAAAGGAGGGGTTTGGAAAAATGAATTGGTAAACAAATCGTTTGGGAGTTGTTGAGCAAATAAGGTAAAAATAAATAGATATTATAAAACAATTGCATGCATGTCAACCTGTTGTTGTGGACTCCCAAAACCAAAATATGGACCTTTCATAACCCATAATAGGGGCACTTTACAAATTATATTCCCATTTTGTAGTGTTTTTACAGTGAAAACACACCAAAAAATTTCTGTAAAAATAAAATTCTTTATGCAAAATGCAGTCCATTTTAACTGAACATGCAGTAAGCAATAAGATATTATAAAAACAAAAAAGTAATTGCTTCTTGATTAGATCTTGATAGGTAGAGCTGGTGGGTCTTTGTGTGTGTGTGTGTGTGTGTGTGTGTTGATGCTCACCCCAGTCCTAGAGCCAGGATGTGGGTGAGCAGCAGCGAGGGCACGAACACTTTGAGAAACTCAGCGGAGAACACACCACCTTTCTTCATAGCACCTGTCTTTCTCATGCTCAGAGACACCGATCCAGACCGTTTTGGGTGGCGGAAGTGGAATTCCCTGTGAACGGTTAGAGAGGATCATACTTATCACATTTTGTGTCAAATACTGTTTAACTGCAGAACAGTTATGTTGTGAGTTTGGAACTTCAGTAAGAGCTAAAAATAAAATAAATAAAAATATGTTACATGTTATGTCTTAAAATTATTTTATGACATTAAATAACAACATAAATACATTTTAATTGATTAAAAAAATAATACTAAACAAATATACAAATATAATACAAATAAAATTAATAATAGTACAAATATAAATACAAATTAATAATTAACATTTTAATAAATAAATATAAAATAAATAAATAAATAAAAAAAAATATATTTTTAATATAAATACAACAAAATAAAAGAGAGTTTCACAGAGAACAGAATATTTTATGAATTAGGCATATTTGATTTGTTTAGGAATAATACATTTTTTATGTGGAAAACTATGAACATACACACAAACTGTTTTTTTTGTTTTCGGATGTAGGTTCTTACTTCGGGGGAATGTTCTCTGGTCGACTGGACCAGTCTGCCACCCAACTCTCCCCTTTATTCATGAGGATGTCATCTTCTTTGTCCTTCTCCAGACTATCATCTTCCGACTAAAAAAGATTGAGAAAAGATCAGCATGTTATTATTAAATAACAACTCTATAACTGATAGACAGCAGCCCGATGATGACTGTAGATTATTGTAAAGTCATATACTGTGTGCTGCTCTTACCTGACAGTCTCTCTCGCTGGGCATCTCCACGTCAAACGTGATCTGCCCCTCATCCTGGTCAGGACTGTGTGGTCGTGGTGGGCTGTAAATACATCAGAGAAATGTAAAATACACATAACAGAAAACAAGAGAACAACAGATGGCTGAATCATTTAAGGAGTAAACTGAACTTTACTGAGAGCTGCAGCGTAAGAATAGAACTGCTAAATCAAAGTAGTGCTGCCCACAGATGCCTTCTCTCTAAGATGAGCCTCTGTGGATTCAATTAATTTGAATCTATAATTTTCAGTCTTTCTCAGCCATTTATGACCAATAATGCTGCAGAAAGTCAGAAGGAACGTATTTAATGAACTGTGCAGACATGAACACTACAGTGTCAAGTGAATGGTTAAATACATAAAGCTTCAACTTAAGCTCTTATTATTATTTTTTTGATACTAGTGCTGTATTTGGGCAGTTTAGGGCAGTGAATCATTGTATCAATGATATATAATAAAATTTTCATTTTAATTTTTGGAAAGGTTTCAGCAATTTTGCATTATATATGTATATATTAGTTCTTTTCCTTGTACTGTATGTCTATAAAGTTCACTTATTTATTTTAGTTTTAGTTATTTTAGTACATCAAGTTAAACAAAATAAAAATAAGAAATGTTGCTTTGGATGCTAGCTTAAATAATATTTTTAATTACATTTTTCATTTTTTTAACAAAAATGTTTTTAGTTATCTATAATAATCCTGGTCTGGTTTTTAGCCGATCAGAAACACTCCTGTTAATCATTCTGACTTTTCTGGTTTGAAGGGCGGAGTTTCTGAGAAGTGAGTTTCCTGTTTTTCTGCTTGTACCTGTTGCAGGACGAGCTGCTGGGGCTGGACTCATGCTGGGCGTCCAGTAGGATTTTCTCCATGTCTCCATTATGGATAGAGGAGGAGGAAGGCACATGCTCCAGTCCTCCTGTCAGGACCTCGTCTTCCTCCTGCACGGCCTCCAGGGCCTGTGGAGCCTGGGACTCGCCTTGGTTCCCGTTCCCCAGCAGCGAGGGCAAGCTAGGGCTCTGTTGCTGAGTGTTTCCGTTCATCTCCAGCTCCACCCAGGACCCTGAAAAAAAACAAAAACAAGTCATTATCATCTGCTCCTGCTTCACAAGACTAATTAGCGAACGTTTTCAATTCTTTCTTTAGGCAGACACTTTCAGGCAATTGTGGGATTAACATCAGCACAGAATAAGCGATGAGAGAGCCAAAAATGCACATGTTGCTTAAAAGGGAACGTGAGACTTGTGAGAACAAACATCCACTGTTGGCCCGGTGCAAACACGAGACACACATGTGTCCCGTCTTCCCTGCACTGTTGCTAGGCAAAACAGAAAGATCCGCAGACAGGTCCCATGATGCTTCAATAACACAATGGAGTGACGGGATGTTGCTAGGGCATTGCTATGCGGTTGCTAGGGTGTTCTAGGTGGTTGAGTTCACCCTGAAGTCTCTGCAGTTGCTCCAAACATAATCAGTCATTTAAAATGTGTACTCACCATTGCAATACCATGGGAAATAATCAAAAACATTTGTCATAATCATGCAGCACTGTTTAATTCAGCCCATCTTATTATGGCAAAATCCTTCACCAGCCCTCAACACTCAACTCTTGTATTTGCCCACAGTTTCTGGCATGTTGCCATGGCAGAATGCATTCCAGCAGCTCTTCATCTGTGAGCATTTGTTGTCTCGCTGTATCACAACAACCCAAAATGGGGAGGACTTCAGACTTATACTGAAGGAGGGATTCCAGCCAAATCTGGCAACTAAATTAACCACCCAGTAACCACTTAGAACACCCTAGCAACACCTTGAATCACAAATATAAAAAGGTAATTGTGACTTTTTATCTCACAGTTCTTTTTTCTTAGAATTGTGTGGTGTAAATGCATGATGCATACATACAATTGTATGTTACAAAACCAGAATTGCATCATATATACGATAAATGAAATGAAATATGTTGTGTTTTCAGCCAACTGGCAACCCAGGGTGCAAAAATACAATTGGGTAAACTGGCAGTGGGCAAGTTTCACAAACCAAACGGAGACTGACATTACAGCTTGGAACGCACATTTTCAAAGGAGAATAACTGACTGTAGATTGTTTTTTCAGATAAACAATATGTTAAATCAGCATGTTTCTTAAATATCTGCAAACATAATATGGCATTTTTATGTTTTAGTAGAGTCAAAAACTTACATACAGCACCTTTAAACCTCAAAAGAAGTGACTTTTCCCCCCTCAGAGTTGTACTTATAAAAAAAAGTCTTGCTGGGAATTTGATTGACAGGCGATCTGACCAATCATGACAGTGAATCTGCCATTTTGTCCGCCAAACAAACTAGAGCCGTCTCAACGGCTCTGAAACAAACCAGACAGGAGAGTAGACTAACGTCAGTAGAATTGAGCTTGAAAAATGGTGTGTATTGACATCTTTCCATAGTTAAAAAGAAGACATGTACCTTCTGATGTTCATTCATGTTTATTTTGTGCAAGACCTAGTATAGAGAAAGAGATGATCAGTGATCTGTCATGATACATTAAAGCCACAAAACGCTATTTATTGTTTGAATTTGAAAAAATGACAACATTTGCAAGCTGAGACTTTAACTGTGTCCCAAATGACACACTATGCGCTTATACACAATGTTCTTAAGCACTATGGACTGAACTGTGTAGTGTATGAATTTTATAGGGTTATTTTGTCTTTAATAGTCAGAGTCTGATAGCCCCCTCTTTGCTACATAATTAAAGCAGTGACAGCTGAGTGCATGAAGTCTTCGATATTCCACACTTAATTTTTTCAGTTATTTAAGTGCATCATCTGGTGAACACTACTTGGATTATTTATACTACAAAACATCATATATATATATATAGTGCACAAGTACGTGATTTGGGACATGCATTTTACAGTACCAGAAGTAACCTGCTCTGTCTGGTCTGTTGGCACATTGTCAGAGATCTCTTTTCTTTGCTTTGTAATTTTCAAACATGATGTGTAGTGTCAGATGTAGCAGCAGTCACAATTGAGAGAAAGAAAAGCTAAATTCTGAGTTTATATCTCACAATTCTGGAAAAAAGAAAATTGGGAGATAAGAAGTCACCCAAAAATTTAAATTCTGTCACTAATTACTCACCCTCATGTCATTCCAAACCCGTAAGACCTTTGTTCATCTTTGAAACACAAATTAAGATATTTTTGATCTTAATTTGTGTTTTCCGAAGAAGAACAAAATTGTATGGATTTGGAATGCCGTGAGGGTGAGTAATTAGCCTAATGACTTAATTAAACTTTTTAGTGAAATATCCCTTTAAGTCATCTTTTTTCATCCCATGGAGGAAGCAGGCAGCCGCCAAAACAAGTGGAGAACAACTACATCAATGTGGTAAAATATTCAAATGAATGCAGAGATAACACACCAGCTCTAGTTACACAACTAAACACACTGATCCTGAAGCAGCTCTGATGGAATTCTCTGCAGGACCGGAGCGGGACGGAGGGAGGGATTATGTAATCTCTGGCACATCAAACCCTCTCCCATCCCCCTGCTGTGTCTGTAACCCAGATCTGTCTGTGTGCCACAGACGCCCATAAACCTACTATTCACCCTCACTAAACGCTAACCAGTAAACAGGATGACTCATTTTCGTGAGTCTACACACTTTGAAAGACAGACTGCATCCTAAAACCTATTGAGTTGCCTATCTATCTATTTTTTGGCTATCGTTGAATATTTAAATGCTGTCTAGTTAGACAACACAGTATTTTTTTTTTTTTTAGAAACAGCCATTGTTTATTAAATAGATGAGCGTAAATCTAATGTGTAATCACAACCAAAATAGAAACTTTAAAACAAACAAAATTAAACTGATGTATTTTGTTATGCGCAATCTCTGTGACCAGTGGTATAAAAGAATTTTTATATCATGCTGTCTTGTTTGGACATGTTTCTTGGGGCATCTTGAAAGATTTGAGACTGCTTTAGAGATGCTGTTACCTGTCATAAATCGCCATAATAATAGACCTTAAATAACTTTGTTACATCACTTTACAACTAGTGCATTTTCCACTGGGTAATGTTGTTACCTACGGTTGCTACACACCCCATATTTGCATATCAAATATTTTTAGATAATTTGTATGCTTTCATCTAACCAAGAGCATCCTACTCTCAGCTTTAACCATATTTAAACACATTGCACAGAATGCCACCGATATACCCCCCAAAATCAGCATATTCTGTCTGAGCAAGCTTGTACATTTTCAGGATGTTTTCTGAAATATGCATGAGTGCGTATGATGATGCAACTACATTATATTAAAATCTACAATGCTTGTGCAAGAAGCCATAGTAAAAAAGTCATAGTACAGTTTTTTGGTTCTAGATGTTGCAATGATGCAAAGAAATGCATTACAAACCTTATAGTGTTGTTCTAAAAAGAAGGACGATGCAGCACAAAAATTAAAGAAATATGGTTTTTGCACATTAGGTATATAAGAAATGTAAAAAATGTGCTGAGGTTTGGGGTCACTAACTGATTAATTATTTGTGTGTGTGTGTTCTAATATTAGTGCTTCCAGAGAGCTGTTACATAATGCAAATAAACAGTTTCAATGTTGCGGCAATGATTACTAAATGCAAGCACTAATAGCTCATTGTTCCCGAATCACTTGGATTGTGATTCAGTGATATATATCTGCTGAATAAATGAAGGATGTGGCACAAATGTGCACAAACCTAAAGTACAATAGTGTGCATATAGGTTTACGAAAGCTGTAGAAAGGCCTCAACTGTCCTTTTTTCAAGAAATAACTATTTGTATCAAAGCATATTTGAATACACAGGGATGCTGTCTTGCTGCTTTCAAGACAAAATTCATTTAAGCAGTGGAATTATTTCAAATAAACCCGTTTCCACTTAACTGTGTGTATTGTTGTGATAAAATAAACTAATCAGTAAGATTTCATTTTTTTTTTTAAGATAATTTAATCAATATATTAAAAAATATGAAGGGATGCAGGAAAATATTGCTTAACAGGAATGTGACCCTGCTGCTACTAAACAACTAAAACAATATGGGTCACATAATAAACAGCAAAATATCAAGGCAATACCCAGCCAGATTAAATCGCAATGAATTCAGCTTCTTTATTTATTTACACGCCCCCCTCCTCCATTTTTCTCAGATCCTCTCTTCGCCTTGTTTTGATATCTGTGTAGCCCCGCCTCCACGGCGCTCGAACTTAATCGACAACTAACAATTGGCTTACGTTCCTTCAATCATTCCGGGTTGCCATGCAACGCCACAGCGACTCCCGCTCTCATTCAATCTCATTTGCTCTCGCATTCTGACGCCATCCTACACTCCGCCCTTTCACCCCTCCCCTACGAGCGAGGAGGAAATTCCAGCCATTGAGCGAAGTGAAACAATAGATGTTGCATAACAGCGTTTTAAAGCACCAGAGAAAAATGCAACCCACACAAACAACAGTTTAAAGGGACATCAGGATATATCCCGAGTTTTCCCTGCAGAAACACGGACGGAGGTTTACCGTTGAGTCCCGGTTCTTCATTGTTGTTCAGCTGCACGGCGGCTGCGGTGGACATGTTGCCTCTCAGTCCGTCAACACGGCGCGCTCCCGCCCCCTCCGCGTGCACGCGCATGCGCATGCATCTGCGGCGACGTCATCACATTCACAACCATATGTTCACAACATTCGCTTCAATGATGCCTACTGAATAAATGTGTGAAAAAAACGTATGAAGATCCAACTACATTCAAATCTACAATGCTTAATTTTTGGTTATAGATGATGCGACAACATGCATGCACGCACTTCAAATATTATAGTGTTATTCTAAAAAAGGAATAAGCAGCCCGAAAATGTGGAATATGCTAAGTAAAAATGTAAAAAAGGATATATGGTCTGGACCTAACTTTTTTTGGAGGTTTGGGGTCATCTGATCAGTTTTTTACCTTTGTTTTTTAATGTTCTAATATTAAATGATCACTAGCTATCAATTTTAATATTATTGAGCATGCATATTCTAATATTAAATCATCCATCCATCCATCCACCTAGCAGACACTTTTATCCAAAGCGAATTACAAATTTGGACAATAAAAGCAATCAAACCCAACAAAAGAGTAACCACATGTAAGTGCTTTTTTAATGCAACACAAAAGTAGACAGAACAGCAAAAGAATGCTACTGTTAAATAAAAAGAAAACAAGTGGATAGAACAGAAAAAGAACAGAACTCTAGTGTTAGAGGGTCAATAAAAAATAAAATAAAATAAAACAAGTAAATGCAAAAAGAATATAGAATGCTAGTGTTAGATGGTCTTTAAAAACAAAGAGAAAACAAGTAGATAAAATATAAATAGAGAGCGCAAGTTTAAGAGGGTCAAGATTTGTATTTATTAATAAAAAGTAGGTGGAATAGAAATATAATAAAGAATACTAGTATTAGAGGATAATTTTTAAAAATAATAATAAAAACAAGTAGATACAATAGAAAAACAACAGAGTACACCAGTGTTAGAGTGTGAAAATTCAATAAAAAGATAATAACAGAAATAGCATATATGCATTAGTGTAAGAGAGTCAAATTTTTATTTTATGTGAAGAAATAGAATAGAGATTTAGTGTCAGAGGGTCAAGTGTAGATAGCGGAGATGTGATAAATATCCATTTATCTACAAACGTTATAGAAGCATTACTACAGGGCCATAGGAAGGTATGGATGTTGCACCTAAATTTATTGATAGACAGCATGCAATGTTTACATTCACTGCCAACATGACAACCTAAAAACCTGTTACTTTAGTTCACAGATCGCCAACACCAAAAATAGCCGAGGCACAGATTCATTTCTAGGTGTCCTATTTGTTCCTGCCTGCTAACCCAAATGTGGAGCAGATGTTTGAAGAGGAGTGATTCTGCTGCTCTGCATCAATTCCTCTCACCTGGTATATAATACAAGCATATTTAGGTAGCTTGTACTTTACTGACCTTCAAACAGAAAAACGACCCCAAGAGGTTTAGTTTTCAGTCTTAAAATTAATTTTTATTTTACATTTTGGGTTGTACAACTATTAAGATAAAGGGAACATACTTTAGGGTTTGTTCATATACAGCAGGCCTGATTTCCATGTAAACACACTCTATTATACAGAATCATTCTGCTCCAATCAACAGCATTAATACACTGAATACTGTCAAGGACATAATTTCAATTTTTCGAAAATTCATATAAAAATATCTAGAGCATTCTTTACCCCATAGGAACCATTCTGTATTAAAAAGCTGCAAATGAAATGACACATTAAAAGATGCAGAAAATCATAAAACATGCACATCTGCACAAACATTTACTTAAGACTCGAAACATTTGTGTGTCTCTAAAAAACAATTAAAAGAGAACGATTAAAAAGTCTCCCGATCCACAAAGACTAAGATATTGCATAAAATTAATGCCACGATTAGTTGTACCCATTAAGGACTTAATGTAGGGAATAATGGAGCTATTTGGGAACCCTGCTTAAGTCAATTGCACTTGTGGATGAATGTCAGGCGTTCGACGAGTGTTTGGTGAAGAAAACGTCCCGCTGCACCAGGCCTGAGTTCGGAAGGGAGCAATCAGTGCATGTGGAGTCCAATTGATTAAATGTGATTCTGCAAACTTATTAAACAGGATTCTGTGGGTTGCTTGGTCAGTTTGGTTGCGTGTTTATTACCCAGCAATGACTGATGCTTCTGATTAAAGCTAAAACAGACGATGTGCAAAAAACCCCCCAACAAAACAAAACCAAAAAAAAAAACAAATACAGTAATACAACTAAAATCCCTTCCTCCGGCCTACAGTGTATCAATTAACGTAATAGAATAACCCAAAGGTTTTTGTGTACTACAGTGGTTAATATTAAGACTATGAGTTTCAGGAGAGACGTTGTGCTTGGCGTGTATCCCGTCTGACTCTTGGAGCTAGGAATGGGGACGAAGCCGTTCCAAATCCCTAATTAGGTTTCTCCTGGAATATGTAAAGGTTATTGACTGTGGCCAGTGCCACGATGTTATCCTGAGGATGCCAGGAGGTGTAGAGGATCTTTCTGCTGAAGTCCAGGCAGTCAACGCCGATCTCGTTCCTCTTGCGCCGGCTCCCCGCACACACACGCCAGGTCTTGAGCGGGCAACCAGGCGAGCCGTTCTCCCATGAGGCCTCCAGGGTCACGTCACGCTGGGCGTCGCGGTTGAACATCCGGAAGAAGTTGTTATAAGAGCCCGTCATGACCTCGCTAAGAACACAGAGATGGAAAATTATAAGATAATGACGAAGACGAGTGTTTTTTTCCTTTATAAGGCAAAAGAACTCAACATCTGTATGGTTATGACTGTTATTACCAAAATGCTTAAATGTAGGGCTGATATATTGAGAAATAAAACTTTTCAAAAATTTGTTACTTTGAAATAAACTGCAGAAAAGTAGGAAAAAAATAAAAAAAAAATCAGCTAGTTGAAAAAGGCAACATTTCCCTTTTTTCCCTAAAGATTTTTTTAAACAAAAACAAATTGTAATAAACAAAGAAACACATATACATTATATACATACACCATGCTAAATGTTATTCAGCAATTATTACTGCCATTTCATTTTATTAGACTACCTTTCAAACAATGAAGGTCTGTAAGATTTTGTATTTAATGTTTTTGAAAATAGTCTCTTCTGCTCAAAGCTCTTTATTTACTAAAAGATTCAGTAAATACAGCAATATTATGAAAAATAATTACAATTTCTAATACAACTGTTTTGTATTTGAATGAATTTCAAAATATAATTT
>JAUMHE010000318.1:928521-958845 GCA_032359235.1 Enteromius mattozi
TGTAGCAAAGCACTGAACATGATCAAATAGGAGAATAGAGTGATGGTAATGTATAATGACGAGATTAAACTATTTATCAAATACAGAGACAGTCTCTGTAATCAAAATGACGATAATCACTAAAACTTAGGTGTTCCCAACTAAGCAAGCCAGAGGCGACAGCGGCAAGGAACCAAAACCCCATCCGTGAGAGAATACAGAAAAAAAAAACCTTGGGAGAAACCAGGCTTAGTTGGGGCCAGTTCTCCTCTGGTCGGACGCCCAGCACCTAATCTCCAGTTCAATATTAAGCAATATTAAGCAATATTGTGCCTAAGCCTAACCTAACCATGTAAAAAACTACTGTATTGTTTTCCAAATTTGCACTTTGAAACATGTTTTCAGGTTCGCATTTAAAATGTCATGTAAATGACTGGCCAATAAGCATGAAATTTTTTCATTTTTTGGTTGTTTTCTAAGAGAAAAGAGACTACAGCTTTGTTTACAATATTATTTCATCATTTCCTTGACCGTTTGACTACACCAAACCAGAGACATCAATCAGCTGAAATCTCCAAGCAGGAATGCCTAGAATAGTCATTAATCGGAATTAAGATAAGATTTTAAATAACGTTCCGTGTTTTATAGGAATCCCAGCTTTCATTCAAGGTCTTGTGAATTGAGCCAGATTCAATTAATGAGCTTAATGTAATTGGAGACATATTTCAACGACTTAAGTGTTTTGAATGGTAGTCCAAAAAAGAAAAGAGAACACAGCTTTGGTTACGGTCTTCTTTCATCCTTTCCTTGAGAGCGTGACAAGAGACATCCGAACTGACCAATCGGCAAACACCTCAGATAATAACCCTAGTTAATTAGTTAACCAGTTGGAGACTGCAACATCTGCCAGCAGGAGACCCCCTAACGAACAACTGGACAGTAATGCCTAGAATAGCCACGAATCCAAATTAAGATACGGTTTTAAGTTTTTAATTGAAGTCCCAGCTTACATTCAAGGTCTTGTGAATTAAGCCAGATTCAACTAATGAGCTTAAGCTAATTGGAACCACATCTCAAGAACCTAAGTGTTTTGAATAGTAGTGCAAAAAAAAAATACGAATGCACGTCCACGCACATGCATTTCCACATCTCAAAATGCGCAAAGCACATATAATCACATCAGGCGTGCACACATGCATCTCTCCACACTGCGGCATTCACACAAATCCAGGTGCGTTCTGTGAGGTGTCACTTCTTTCTTCCTTTTAATGAATGCCTATGGTTTTTTGACTATTCTGACTCAGACTTTCAGAGACCCCACAGGCCAAATTACCAACGTACAGTCACAGCATGATCAAGCGTATATTCCCTTCCGATCGATGCCGCATAATTACGTGTCATCTCCCATTCTGCAGAATTAGCCCTGTCGGCTGATGTCCCCTCTTCCTGTCTGCCTCTCTCTCTCATCACACATTGTTCTGCAGCAGAAGAACATCAAGGTTTGATCAGGTCCGATGCTGGAGCTGCAGCGCTACAGCAAACCTACTAATAGGCATCCTGCCGAGCTGTCATTGCATCCATCTACGGATGGCAAAGATAAATTACTCTGCTCATTAAGAAATTCGCACCACGGACCAAAACAGAACAGCTGCAATTGAATACGGTTTCTCTCTGCGCAAAAGGCACATCAAAGGAAGCATAAATCCATGAAAGTGTGGATTGTACTGACAAAGCACGCCTATTAAGGTGACTGCGCTTTTGCCAAAATTTTTGTTTTGCATTTCTCATGTTTAAAGTCCAATTCAAGATTTCATTACTCAGAAGAGCGGCTTTCCGACCAGCTGGAGAATTTCAGAAGGAAACCGCCGAGCCGCCTTCTCCGCTTCAGCACCAAAGGTGCAAACAAACAAAAGCGCAGTACTCCGTGAAATCAATCAGGGGAGCCAACAGGTGGCAGCAGTCCAATCCAGCATTTGCATTCAATGGCACAATGAGGAACATAACCTCGGCTTGGCTTTCTAAAGACTCCATTAGCATTTGAGTGAAAGCAGTCTCGGGACGACAAGCGCAGCGTTTCCCCATGCGTTTTACCTTATGTGACCCTAATAACTCAACTTAAAACACTTTCACGCTGACTGAATCGCACTCGGATGGGAGACAGAAACCAATTTAAAGGTTTACTGTGTCATTTTATCCATGTTTTGCTTTAGAGAAATGTGTGGTGCTGTTGACAACGCAGTTTAAAATGATCAAGACTCATATCAGCGGCCTACAAACAGCTGTTTTAAGGTGCGATTAAACTTTATGGTCTTGCGGATTCATGTAGCAAAAGGACATTTGACCAACCAGGGAATCTAAATGTCACAGATTGTCCTTTTGGCTCACTATAAAGAATACAAACTTGCTTTCTGCATGTCCCAGCAAAGAAAAATAGAGTATAATTATGTACCTTACTGCAGTTTCAAACGGAAATGTCCAGAGAGTGGTGCTAAAACACGTGTTTAATACATGACCATGGCACATCTTTATTATGTTGGTACAGGTACGTATTGCAGTGTTTTTATAATGCTGCTTGAGGTATGTTTTGCGGCCAATTAGAATTCAAATATCCAGTGCGTGTCGCTGAAGATTAATGCTCTATCTTTTGGAAACACAGTATTGCCAGTAACACCAGTGTTAACAAATGCAAAAGTAATGTAAAAATGTATTCGCTGATGCAGCCATGCTATTTTAACTTCTTTTTGCGGATTTGAGCTGTTTTATCAAACCATAGTTTCACGGGGTTAGCACCAGAGCTTTTCATCACCGTGCAACACCATATCACAAGCTACCGAGATTTACTGAGATTTACCGCTAATCAAAGAATCGGCTTTACTGAGGTGGCCGTGATTTTGCCAAATAAGATATGATCCTGGATAAACATTTTTTGTTGATCCTGGATCAACGTTACTGTCAAAAAATATAGACGTATCCCAATCCCTACCCCTAAACCTACCCAAAATGTATTCCTAAAATCAGTTGGAAATGATAGCTGATTAACAAGGGTGTAGAAGCATCTAACCCTGATCATAAGCCTAAAACAGATATTTCCTGAAAAATGATCCCTCAAATCTGATTGGTTGAATGGAATGTTGTTCCAGGATCAACAACGTTAATCAAGGAACATCTTGTACTTGATGAAATCACGCTCCACCTTTACTAACATTTTTGTGTGAAAAGGAATAAAAGTTGTTGGAGTTTTACTGCCTCTTGCATTCATTTCAGCTGAAAACTGGAACGTTTATTCAATTGCACAGAAATGTACGTAGAGACAAGTATTTCCAATGGTTGGAATGTTATTTGAATGTTTTAAAACATGTAGCACAAGACATGAATGTATAAATTGTTTTTTTTCTGCAGAAATGCCAGAACGTTCGGAGAACATTCCCTGTTTTTGCCATAGTGTTGCAGGAAAGTAAAGTACATAATACACACCCTTTCAACTTAATAGGTTAAGATCACAGGAGTCAAACATGCCTGTGAATGCATTCATGAGCAAAAACACTTCTGCAGGTCACTGCATCCACACCAGGAGGTGTCAGCAGGGTTCAAAATGAACACTTATCAAGTTACATCTGTCTTTGATGAGTAAACAAAATGTTTGAGCACAATATATTACATTTCAATTTTTTATTTACAATGCTTGCCTGACCCTCGCTGAATATGGCTTAATTAAAGTAGACTCGAGATAACAACTCATGACCCGTGTGTTTTCCACCATCACAAGATTATCTAGGATATACAAGGGATGAATTACTCCATATGGAGACACATATGCAGAGTTTTTCTCACATTAAGCCACTAAAACAGACATAGGGAGAAAAAAATAAAACACCATGAGTCATGGAAGGCACAGTTTCTCAAAAAAATAAAAAAGGCTTGTCACATGCAGCAATATATTAACCTATTTACCACTTTATGCCACATGCAAAAACAACTAAAATAATCCCATTTCAGCATTAATGCATTATACTGAACATAATAAAAACAGTAAGTAACAGCTCTTCTCATGACAGTAATAATTATTTATGGACAGTACATTTCCTCACCATTGCTTGGTTTGTTAAAAACAAATTACACTGCAAGTCAGAATAAATCCCAAGACCAGTGTAATAATAAAACAAATTAGTCAGTGCAGCTTCCTTATTTAATTATAATTTTACCAGTCAGCACTAAAAATATCCACCAAACTGTTTTCAGATCATTAAAGAAATATAAATATTGACATAAAAAATTCGATTAAATCAGATCATTCCAGGAAATAAAATGTTTCTCCTCCATGGTCCATAAAATAAACATAAAATTATTAAAGGTTACGAAATATCTATAAACTAATATGTGAAATTTAAAGACTTAATTGTAAACAATATTTAGTGTTTCTAGAAATTCTCCATAAGTTGTGTATGAGTCAAATGGGTCAAACATCTCCAGCTGTGTTTCTGAGATTTCCTGTTGCCGCTGTGTCTGTATGACACTTAATCACAGATTATTGAAAATGCTGTACTGTCTTAAAGCTGACTGCTTGAACTATGGTAGTCCTTCAAGGTTATAAATGTTATAAAGAACCATTCATTAGTCATTAGTCATCTGCACAACAAAACAGAAATCCGAGTTATTTTCAAAGCATCACAACATACACAAAACTAAAGTACAGTCACGTCCCCTGACGTCATTTCATTTTGCTTCAATGTTTTCTCACTAATAATGGAGCGAGTTCACTGGATGAACCGCTTCACTGAAAACCACAACAAGATGCTTTATTTGTACTTGGAAAAAGACAGATAAGAATACACAAAGCTCATATCTCAAGGTCTTCAGGAAAGACTACATCGAATGGTCTTTATTTCCTAATCGGCACCAATTATCAGCGGCCACTATCTCAACGATTAGCTGTGTAGAGGCTGTCGGCCTTGAAAAAAAGCCCGAAGGAAAAATATCTCCTAGTTTGCTATGAAAGTAAGAGGAGAAGAACATTTCTTTTGTGTTAGCAATGAATCGGGCTGAACCTCGAAAACAAAACTTTGGTCATGTACAACACTGAGAACATTTAAGGCAAGTCAGCATGCCTGAACCGCACCAGGGACATGTGCTAGAAGTGAAGTAAAATGCCTTTTAGAGTTCAATTCCATTGCAATTTACATTGAAATAATTTTTTTTTAAATCAATCATCCATCTATGAATCATACTGTTTCATATACAGTAACTTATAAAAATTTTAATTGCTCAACTTTTGATGAGGTAATGTAAAAAGCATAAGCCATGACATATTTTTACAACGTACATTAAATAATATTATTATTAATTTAATACAGAATGCATCATTTTTGTATTCTTAACTCCTTTAATACTTTTTTTAAATATTTTAAATCATGTCTATTCATTTATTTTTTTCTAATTATGTTGGCTTGAAAAACATTTCATTTCCCCAAATGACATTTTGCACAAATAAATACAGCAGGGCTATAATATGACGGCTATATTCTTTTCTCTTTTTTTTAAATGTATATATACACACATACAGTATTATTAAAATTTTTCATCAAAGTTGTCCTAAGACAAGAACGTATATTTTTAGGATGACTTTGAAGAAAGGTTTTGATCCACTTCAAATGTATATTTTATTTTCCTCCTGAATTTTGGTTTGGATCTCCCAGCAGACCCAGCACAAATTCCTATAATAAAAGGAATGTTCTTGAAAATTTAACTTTGCTGAACTTACACACGAGT
Source organism: Enteromius mattozi (assembly GCA_032359235.1). Taxonomy (NCBI): domain Eukaryota; kingdom Metazoa; phylum Chordata; class Actinopteri; order Cypriniformes; family Cyprinidae; genus Enteromius; species Enteromius mattozi. The sequence continues at coordinate 934,267 of JAUMHE010000318.1, forward strand.
TCACAAAACCACATCCCCTTCATAAATTCATCAGGTTTATGCCATAAAAGGCCACTTACATCCTTTGACCCAGTGAACACTTTGCCTGTCACTCCAGCAATTTCACAATGACAGACTGCATTTTCAGATTCATACTGAGAGCTAATTCACATAATTCCAAGCAGAGTTAGGAGAAAGAAAGAAAAAACAGCACAAAGACAAAACAAAACAAATGTCTGCAAAAACATTTGAGTCAAATTCACGTTAATGATACCTGGTTGCTAAATTCAAAACAGGAGAAAAAAAAATTCAACGAAGCACAAAGACAAAATGCAGCAAAAAATAAAAAATAAAAATTGATTCAAATTCACACTCATGAATGAGACCTGATTTCTAAACTCTTTCTAAATTGTGCACACGTTCACACTCACCTGTGTTTGTCTTCAGCGGCTGGTGATGTTTCCAGGGTGATCATATCAGCATATCCATGGCTCTGTGGGTAGCTGTGGGAGTTTGAGGAGGCATCGATGATCAAAAGAGCTCTTGACTGACAGAAGACTTCATCTGAGTCTGTGTACACACATTCATAGCCTACAGTGACTGTGAGGAGAATCAAGTATTGTACATGTTTTGTAGTGATAATTAGTGTCTGAGCAGAGCCAAGCAAACAATCTGATTCCCCTGTGAAATAACACTGCAGTGTTTACATTTTTACATCAGCTTCTGTTCATTTCCAAAATAAACAGACACATATTGGCCTATTGGGATTAATATAAAAATAAATGTGAATAAACTAATAAACATAATCACCAAAAACCAAGCAAATCTTAAGCAATCATACAATATGCAATGTACGTGACATGAGATGGACTTCAGCGCAGTTGTTCTCAATTGGTTTTGCATTATGCATTTTTAAAAAATGTGTATCAGAAGTAAATTATCCTTAAAGTTGTAACACGAAGCATAGTAAAATGACAAGGCCACAGGCCAAACTAAATGCTAAATGACTCAAATGGCATAGACTGAGTCAGAACAGCCACAGTTTCATCCACAAAAAGTATATGATTTATAAACCTAACACACAGACCAAGCACTAATATTTAATCATTTTTAGTCATCTTATATATAGATAGGGCCTTCAGTTTTAAAACCAGCAAGAAACAAATGTAAATCTTTGCCTTTTAAGTATCAATGTTTATGATATCCTAACTATGGATGATTATTAACATACTATACTGTTTGAATTTACCCTTATTGTTTAGATGAGAAGCACTGCTTTACTGCTTTTTTGTGAATGTACTGTGTTTGAATCAATCACATGGTTTGAGCCAAAATGGCAGATTTGATCCATCTACTTACTGTGTTTACTGTGTTAGAGCTCATTTCACATCAGTTAATCCAAGTGAAATCGTTCACTTAAACAAAGCTCAAATTCCCACACAGAAGCAATGAATCACAAAGCAAACATGTCAGGTGTAAATGGGCTGGTCCTCAGTTAGTTTCACTGAGTTTGTGATTCTCAAGCTGTGATTGGTGGAATGCTTGAGGGGGTGGAGCCTTGTAGGAAACACCTGTTTACCTGCTTCAGGTGAGAGTGAGAGTCGAATAGAGGAACCAGCAAAGAAAACACTTGACAGCACCGCTGAGTTTGTTGGATTAGTCTGAATCTGGTTGCTCTGTCAAGAGGTAATGTTTTTTTTTCCGCAGAAATCCCTTTTTTGAGTTTACGTATAGCTGTATGTTAACAAAAGGACTGAGCTTGTTGTGATAAGAAGGACTGCAGTTTGGACTTTGCTCTTTATGAAAACTAACAGAAATGAAATCCTTGCCTGCTCTGCCCTTCATTAATTAGTTTTTCTGGCTTATTTAATTTCTTATGGGCCTGAAATGATTACTGTAGACCGTCAGTAAGCGAGTGCTCAAAGAAGGCTCATTAAATTAAAAGCTGTCTCATTTGATTGTGAAAGGTGTGTGTGTGTGTGTGTGTGTGTGTGAAACACATGCTTCAGCTGTATTCAGTTTTTAGGGGACTCTCTTCCTCAAAGTTTATTTATTGTGTTGTATTGGCAGCTCTATTGGCACATGATTCCTTCCTTAAAGGTTTTATAGATACAAAGATAAGAATCGCAGTTTCAGTGGTTTGAGATTGTAAAAAGTCCTTTCTTTTTGATACCTCATGTTTAAAACATTATCATGTTTGAGTCATATACTGTATGAACTGCCATCCTCTCGAGTTATTTGCATATTATACATGCATGCAAATAGTAATATCAGTCAGGCATTGTTTGAGATGTTCAGATTTGGATGTGCCCATCAGGTCAAAAATACCCCAACATATTTGTCAGTTGATAATGGATATTTCTGTTTTAAAGTATTGATATTGAATTTGAAGTCATGGTGTATGTGTGTGTGTGTGTGTGTGTTACCATGGACCACAAAACCAGTCATAAGGGTCCATTTTTTGAAACTGAGATAAGCTTTCTATTGATGCATGGTTTGTTAGGAAAGGACAATATTTGGCCAAGATGCAACTGTATTTGAAAATCTGAAATTTCATGATGCAAAAAACTCTAAATATGGAGAAAAGTGCCTTTAAATTTGTCCAAAGTAAGTCCTTACCAATGCATATTACTAGTCAAATATTAAGTTTATATATATATATATATATATATATATATACATATGGTATGAAATGTATAAAATATCTTCATGGAACATGAACTTTACTTTTGGCATGAAAGAAAAAGTGAAAATTGTGATGTGTGTGTGATTAAATTTAAACATTATGTACGTAGTTACATACATATATAGTTTTATTTCTATTTACATACTTTTAGATGTGATTAATGATTCATTTTTCCACCTTTGAATCGAAACTCAAGTCTTTCTCGTTTCAGCTAAAATGACATTTGAATTTGCCGAATGTGAGACCCTTATCAGAATCAGATGATTCACACTTGCAAATGAGGTGTCCAGTCAGCGAGGGACAATGACAGTCTGTGCTTTTTTCCCCCAGGTTTTCTGTGAGAGAAGCTGACATTTGGCTATGAGCAAGTTCTGGTTTAACTTCCCCTTACCCTTGGCTGCATTATACATCACTGCAGTATGCCTAAATCATGCAGGTGTGTAAAATACTACTTTTTATTTATTTATTTAACAGTCTCTTTGAGAGCTTTCTGTGTTAAAGGTCACTTTTCTGTTCACTTTGTGTGGGCTGTATCGAGTTTCTACGGCAGTCTAAGTGTGACCATGTTATGCATAAATTAACCCTGCATATTAAGAAGTTGCACTGGCCTCCCACTCTACTTTATGCAAATTCTAGCGCTGAATATTACTGGATATGCGATTCACTTCAATGCACTTGCATGTGCATTTCAGATTTTAAAAAGCAGCAGATATAGTGTGCATAAAACAATAAGGTCACTCATTATCTGTGAGCATGATTTGCAGCGTATTAAATGTACTGGAATTATAGAGCGTGAAAATGTGTGATTTCTTTTTTGTTTTTTGACCATTCATTGGGTTTTAACCCAGCGTGTTGCTCAACACATTCATGCTTGGACTGTGTTTATTCCAGCTGAGAGAGACAATCCATAAATCACACAGACACTCCTTGTGTTTTGTGTGAATGTGCAATACTAACAGAATGACACAGTCGTCTGACATGTTCTGTTGTTTTGGTGGTGCTACAATCTGTACATCTACAATCCCCAAAAAATAGATAAATAGCAGACTCCCCCAGCAAAGACTGCTCATCTGTACTCAATGCAGTTTTGGTGATTTTGAGAAGCAAAGATTGTGACAGGAGTATCTGAGGACAGTGGAGCTCATCCATTCACGTCGTACAGATCATCTAATTGCTGTTTCAGGCATCATGCTTTTCCTTCAGCCACTGTCAGTTCTCAGTGTCTGATGACAGTAAACAGTTATTGTTTAGTAACATTTGTGTGACCTTGACAGCTGTGGCCTTTTGTCAGATTTTAAATGCATAACATTCTCAGAACTCAGAAGGTTCTCACCAAAAAAAAAAAGTTCTTCCAGTAATGTTAACCTAACGCTTGTTCAGCGTTATATTAGTCTTTATTAATGCTCTTTTTTTATGTTTTAGTTTGACATTCATCTAACGCTTTTTAAATGCGGGTACTTAAGTTATATACATATACAAATGTCCAAATAATATTCACAAAATGAACAACTAGAATGTTCCCCTTCTTCACATAACCAAGAAAACATTTTTTTGAACATTGTGAGAATATTTAGAAATAAAATTTTCATAAATTCATATATGAGTTCTCAAACTGCTGGCACATTCCTGGAATTGTTTTTGTTTTGTTTTCAGGAATGTTCTAATTAGACATTTGTCTAATATTTTTTTATGCTTTTTCTTGTTTTTAAAGGTTTAAATGAACATTTTAATGTTAGCAAAATCAAAATCAAAAATTCCTTTGGTTCATAAAACCAAGACAAAAATAAATAAATATATTATGCATTCAGAGAACATAAAAAAAATATACATTGCTCATATTTTCTATTTATTTATTTTAATCAATTTAGACATTCGTCTAACATTTTTTTTAAATGTGGCTGCTTATTTCAGAATGTTAAGGGAACATTCAAAAGTAACGTTCCCATAATGATTACAAAATAATAAAATAGAATGTTCCCTAAAGCATTTCATAAAAAATCTGGACATTTACAGTGTTCAGACATTCAGAACTAACGTTTTTATAACTTTATGGAAACATTTATAAAAAGTTTCTTCTTACAATATATATTTGTTAGACATAGTTAAAAAAAAAAGTGTGTGGTATTCACAAACAACACCTAAAACAGATTTCGCAAGCATTAAATGCACTAACATTAGCGTTACACCATGAGTAATATGTTTGTTTTCAAAATGAACATGTCTCTTTTCTGTGAAACTTTAGATATTAATAGAAAATGTTTTTTTTATTTACTACAGTATTCCGCTGAGTGGTTAATGCTATGCTATTACTTCTGTGAAAAAAATTATCTAGTCTCCATGGCTCAGGTAATTCATCAAATAATGGAGAACAGAGATACAACCAGGCATAATGTATAGATTCAGCATGTCGTCAAGTGCACTTTCAGCATTTAAAGAGAGGATGAATGGTGTCTGGAGAGTGATGCATGTAGACCCTGGCAATTTGCACTGTACAGCATCATCTTCCACAATCTAGCACTCAGAAACAACCTTCAAGATTGGAAATTGCACTTAGCAGATTTTCTGTCACAGAGAGAACAGAATGTGCAAATAAACGGCACTATTAGCAGCCATGATTCATTATAGCAAATTCCCCTATTGATCTGTTTTTGAAAGTGTGTGTCGTGAAAAACAAGACTATTTTGAAATAAATGGTGTCATGCCACTCCTTCCTCATACCAATTATTGAAATTAAGCTGCAAAAAAAACGTTATAGTATTACAACTATGAGCACATGTTCATGCATCATATGGCTAATTTAAAATTTGGGAAGTTTCGTTGGTGTGCATCTCTCATGCAGAGAGGTTAGCCAATCATTAATGAGTTAATCTGCATGTTAAATGTCCGAAGCTTTGACTTTCAAACAAAGCATAGAATATGGGCTCTTTAAATCAATGTGCCAACAATGCTTTTACAGCAGTGGTGAGCAACAACAGATCAGTTCTGATAGGAAAAATGTTTTTGAATGGAAATTATAAAATGCAACAGACCATATAGCCATGAGTAGTAAAGACAGAACAATAAAAATGTTTACTGGCTTTAAACAAAGTAACTGACTTGTATTAATGTATAGAGGGAAAAATACAATTCAGTTACACACTTTTTTTTCTTGAGTTGCACAAGACAGGTGCTTGCAAAATGAATGATCATTAATCCATTATCTCTCTCTCTCTCTGTGAACCTTTAGCCTTGGCCGTAAAGGTGGCATCCACCGGACCACAGACGGTCAAGAAAGCCCAGGGCGAGAGTGTTACTCTGGGGTGCACATACACCTTGGATGTTGCAGATGTGGGAGACCTGGACATTGAGTGGACACGTGTCAGTCAAGACATGACCCAGAAAGACGAGATGGTGAGAATACAGTATAGAGATTAATGCACTTTCAAGCACATCTTGTATTGATACTCAGGCTCGTTACTAAGAAATAGCAAAAATAAAAATGGATCCGTCTTCTTTCGAAATCATCAGATCATGCTTAAAATACATTTCTTAAGATGTTTATCGCAAGGCATAAGGGTAATTGGCAATGTGAAGCTACATCTATTTAAATAGCATTTTTAAAAAACAGCTTTATATGCTCATGTAAGGGTTATTTTATTTCATTACTTAGTATCTAAAAAAAACCCTCAAATTATGATAAAAATGATGTCTAACTAAACTAAAATAAAATAATGTATGTCTTAATTTATTGTTTATAATGCAATAAATAAATATATTTCTACGTAAAACAAATGACAAAAGTGCAACACACAAAGTATAAAAATAAAAAGTAATTCAAATAAACAGTACATCTGCGATAATATTGGTACAGTATTACAGTTAAGCTAACTAAAACGAGAACAATACTTTATATAAACTAAATGGCAACTGAATTAAAATAAAATACAATCAAATTGTGACACTGTAACATGACAAAAGTGCAACGCGCACAAAGTATAAAATTCTAAAAATACAAATTCAAAATATTAATATAAACAGTACATCAACAATACTATCGGTATTACAGTTAACTAAAACTGGTACGATACTTGAAATAAACTAAATGTTAACTGAATTAAAGTAAAATACAATATAATTTAACTAACTTTAACTAAAATAACTACAACTGAAATAAACAAAAATATAAAATTATATAGATGTTTAGAAAAATAAATAAAATTACAAAACACAGCTAAATAACTAAAATTCTAACTAAAATTAAAACATTTTAAATTAAAAATTTTACATTTATTTTAAAAAGCAGGATGAATTCCCTTTTCATGCTGACTTCAAAGTTAAAATAACATTTTAAAACATTTAAAATAATTGACTTAAAAATATAATATTAATCCTACTAAATGGTAAAGGCACTAAAATACCACTCCTATTAATTGAAAGACTGGAATATGTCACACTGCATGAGCGTTTCAAATGAACTATAAAGGAAGAAAGGTGCAAAAAAAGCATGCTGTGCTGCTTTTATTTACGTAACATCTGTTGTTTTTGATAAGACATGAAAGTAGGAATGTTTTCTCGGCTCCATGGAGATCGGTCTCCACCTGATCAATCGTATCATCTTGATGGATTTTGTAATTTCCTCCCATTTCTACCTTGTCCGAACCGCTTAACCTCAGGCTTTCCTGGGATGCGTGTGGAGATTCGGAGAAATCCGTGCGCAAGGCTCTGTCTTAATGACGGCAGGTGGTTAGACCTGTTATATTAGATAAGACTCACTGAGCTGGGTTTCTCTGTCTGACAGATCTTATCCTACACTGGAGGGAAACAGTACCAGCTAGGAAGCCCAGACCTGATGAGTCGCTTTAAGTTTGTTGCTGACCCGAGCCAGGGAGATGCCACGGTCAGCTTTTCCAGCCTCAAGGTCTCGGACACGGCCACGTACCAGTGCAAAGTGAAGAAGACACCCGGCATCGATTCTTGGAAAGTGACTTTAATAGTGCTGGGTGAGGAATCTGCTGACCGGTTCTGACACTCTTATCAAGCTGCCGGGTTTCTGTTTTACCGGTTCTCTCCACCCTAGTCTGCCCCTTTCATCCAGTCGCTCATGATGACACGACTGGAATGGTAGGTGGGGTGGACACTCTTTGTTCAAGTCTGCCTCCTGTTTTCCTCTGCTAACCCCGTGCCAACCCTGCCACCTCTTCTGTCTAGAGACTCCTCCTGTAAAACTCTGCCTCAGTGCTGTGAGCCTTTAAAAATCTAGTGTTTATGGTTTCATTTTTAAACTAACTTGTTTTCATTTAAAAAAAAAATTCATTTAAGATTTACATTTTTTAACCTTTTCTAGTTTCAGTTCAGTGTTTTATATATATATATATATTCTCTGTTTTTAGAAATTCTCAAAAGTCATGTGCATTCTAATTAATTTTAGTCAAACTTCAGTTGGGTTATTATGACTAGGTTAAAAATTGAGTTTAAAAAGAAACCAACTAACACAATAAAATACAACCAAAACATAATAAATATATTATTTTTTTAAAAATTAAAAAAATAAAAATAAATAAATAAGGAAAAATATACTCTTCACACACATAATTTTATAATTTTTAATGAATAGTTGTATAGCCATATAAAAGTATTTTAAGTTTTAGGATTTATTCCCAGTCAACAAATAAAAATGTTATAGCAGAAAATTATAATGATGCTTTTATAGTTTTTTAAAAATAAATATAAAAAATATAAATAATATATAATATATAATATAAATATAAAAATAAAAATAAAATATTGTTTTATGGTTTTAGTATTAGTTAACTATATTAACTATGTATTGAAAATTCACAGTATGTTATGCTGGCAACGAAAAATTAGGCAGCACTGTAAACCATGCATATCCATTCAATTTTTTAAACAGCGTGAGACAAATTTCATAGTCCTTCCTTTTCTTGCGACTTGTAGATATGATAGTGTCAACATGAAAGTGCATTCATTCGCAGCCTGCCGCACTTCCTTAAATGTGACGCATTTCTATGTGAAACTGGATAAGAGGGAAAAATTGATTTTATCTATGAGGAATAATTTAGATTGTTAAGAACTGGTGATATACACCAGAATGCAGTCAAACCTGATGTGAGGTTAAAACATGTATGTCAAATGTCCTGAACTAAAAACCTAAATAATAAAACTCAATTATTGAGATATTGAACATTTTTAAGCTCTAAATTTTTCAGCCCTAGTACATGCTACAGGTTGAAAGCAAATCTGTTTGCTCCATGCATCTGCGTTGTGAGTTTGTCCATGACGTCTGATTCTTTTTGTTTTGGTTTCTTTCAGTACGACCTTCGCCCCCGAAATGCTGGGTGGAAGGTAGCGAGGAGAAGGGCGGAACGGTTTCGCTCCACTGCAAATCTTCCCAGGGTTCATCTCCTCTAAAATATGCATGGACGAAAGAAAGTGGAAACCTGCCACCAACCGCAACACAGAGTGAGTTTCCACCGGTGAACGCAAGTCTAGTGCAACACCTCTCAGCAAATACTTCAAGCGAAAGTTTAATATTTGGTACCGCTTGAGTAACCTGTAGCTTCAGGCCTGTGCACTGTCAAGCCAAATACAGCTGATGTAGATGAAAACAAAACATTTTTTGAACCTCATAGCTACCAAACAAGTTTTTCTGTGTGCAATCTGCTGTAAACCACGCTGCAGGGCCTTTCGCAATGACTGCACTTTCTGAATGGCTCTTTTGTTTGAAGATCCCCAGACCGGAGAGCTGCTAATCAGAAACCACAGCGACAGCTACACAGGGAGGTACCTCTGTGAGGTCAGCAATGAAGTAGGCGCTGAACGATGCACATACGCCCTTCAAGCTTATAACCGTAAGTATGGGTGGGTCCGGAATGTATTTGCACACCTAAGCTTCACTTAAACGTCTGAATGTTAGCGCATCAGACAACAACTGACATGTCAAAACCAGTGTCATGTAGCAAAGACAGCCCAGACTTTTTACAGAAAGACTCAAAGATGTTAACCAACAGAATTAAACCTGTGAGCCACTTCCAGGGTAGGGCTAATATAACATAATGTTAGTGTAATCACACCATAAACCAATCTTTTAAGTTTTTAAAGGGTTAGTTTGCCCCAAAAAAAGCATGTGTTTTACTCACCCTCAAGTCATCCTAAGTGTATATGATTTTCTTATTTCAGGAGAATCCAATCGGAGTTATATTAAATATTGTCCTGACACTTTTATGTTCTGTCATTGCAGTGGGTGGGTGTTTCCTTTAACAGTGTAAAACACGTTAAATAAAGCAGGGTGAATGACGGCCTCCTGTGAATCCATGTGATTTTGTAAGATTAATATCCATATTTCACATGTAATAAACACTTTCCCCTCGCTTCTGCTGCCTATGGTGCCTATCTTGAACACATTTGATTGGCTGATAAGCTCAACAGAATCGCGTGTGATTGGTTGTAATGCACAACGCTGTAAACACATCTAAAAAAGAAATTTGACGCAACAGAGGCGTATCTACATTTAATGATGCAGACACTGAGGTAAAAATGGCTAAAAAAGTGAGGATGGTGAAAAGCAAAGATCCTAAGGATTTTTGACATGCAGATGCATCTTAGTTTGAGGCAATTTTATCTATTTTTTAAATATTATATAAGTGATTTAATTGTCTGAATACTTAAACATAAGTCATCCGTAAGTTAAAGTCTCTTTGTGATGGAGAAAGTTGATCCATCTAGTAATCCAGTCATTCTCTTGTGTATTCAGCACATTTCTGTTCAGTGTTCATGCCTCATATTCAAGGTAATTGCAGTAGCATATGTTTATAAAGGCCATTATGCATGTGTCCTTGAATGAAATATGCAGACTTGCTCAATAGTGGATTTTGCGCCAGCATATTATTTTTATAAACCAATTTATTCTGCTGATGATTTCGTAAGACTGACGATTTTGTGAAACTTCAGCTGCACTTTCAGATTAATTGTTTCTCAGGTTAAGCGTGAGCCACTATATAATCTGTCTTTTATTGCAATCTTTTATCTCTAGCGACCAATAAAGCGGGGGTGATTGCTGGAGCTGTGATTGGTGCATTGCTGTTGCTGCTCCTCCTCCTTCTACTAATCTGGCTCCTGATTTGCTGTTGCAACAAGCGACGCTATGAAAAAGAGGTTGCCAATGAGATCAGGTGAGATATTGCTGGTTTGTTATAAGTTGCAGTACAACTGAGGTAACAACCCCAAATTAAGAATCAATTCCAACAGTTACAATTTCTGAATAATTTACATTGTTGCCATGATTTAACTAGAACAAGCAAAGTGTTTGATTAAAATTAAAAAAATAAAACTTAATTTTTGGTTAAAATGAATATATGAATAAATGTATATATTTTCTCTCTGCATGCATTGGTTGTTGATTGAATGATGAAATGGAGGCAGATGAATGAGAGCTTGTAGGGGCTGGTGATTGGACAAGGCTGGATTATTGTATGTCACCTAATGTGTCCATATGTATGTTTTGATTAGTAATATGCTTTACATTTGGACAACTTTAAAGGTTTTGCTGTCTCTAGTCCAGAATATTAAGGCCAAGATATCATGTGAATAGGGTCAAATTGAACTAATAGATTTCACCATAATCAGGGGCACCGCTATGGTTTCTGGGGCCCCTGGACAACACGATCATGGTTTGTGGCCGTACAAATCGTGTTCCGGGGGTTCCCCTGGTTGAAACCGCTTTCTGATGGTATCCCCCTCGGGGGCCCCCCTCCATTGTCGGGCCTCAGAATCATCCAAACCCCCTAATGGCGCCCTTGACCATACTTCACCAGTTGATTACATTAAGACTGTTTTAATCACAAGTGTCTGAAATCTTATTTTTAAATATGCAAATATAAATAGTAATGAAACTGTAAAGTTTAAAAAGTTTATTTTCGCAAAAGGTTGATGGACATATATTCCATATCTTCTGAAATTAATAAACTAAAATTAATCTTCTGTACATATTTTTTTGATAGATTCCTCCAAACACCCTCATGGAAAAAACTCCTTAGTTCTGTACGAATCACACCAGATACATTACATATTTTAGCTTTAAAAGTGTGAAAATGACCAAAAAAATCCATTTTATGATTGTTGTGTTTTATGAGTAAGTATAATCAACTACTGTATATCATATAACTTCTCCAAAAAATTGCGCAAATGTTTTTTTTTTCTTTTTGATTAATTTGAATAATGTAAAAACATACTTTGCCATGGCTTTACCAATACTATTTTTTTAACAATAAACATGGAACTTTTCTGGGAGGGGTAATTTTGGAAATTCTATTCAAAGTATTTTTGGCTCAAAAACCTGAGCGGTTTGAATGAGCTCAACACTGGCATACTGTCTGACTAAATGCTCAAAAGTTTCCCTTCGGCAGCGGAAGCAGATCATAGTTGAAGAATGTCTTACAACAAATCATGGGTAAAAAAACGCTTCATGACTAATCAGCAATACTGGTTATTCATCAACCACAACTACACCCAATAATAATTATCTCAACTGGATTAGTCCCAGATATACGTATGTGACCTCTTTCTGCTTTGGCAGACATCAAGTAACATGTTCCTTTTCTCTACCGTGTTTTAGGGAGGACGCTGCAGCTCCAGAGAGTCGCCCGGGAAGCCGTAACTCCAGCTTTCGTTCAATACTGAATTATCGTGCCCATCCAGGGATCCATTACAGCTCTGTGGGCAAAGCCGATGTCACACGGGTCGGATCCAGCCGCAGCAGTACCCACACCGAACGCAGCAGAGTCCAAAGAGAAGCCAGCATGCTTGCGTCTGATCACAGGCCTCCGCTCAGATACGACAGCAAATATGGATACCCCGTATAACCACCAACGTCCTGCCAGGGGACACAGCACTGGAAAGATTAAACTCACTCAAAAGATGCAATACTGTGCAATATCATGGCAAGACTGGAGGACATTAAAACTGCACAGAAGTATATTCACCTATGTGAATTTTCCTCATGTTCAGGATAGAAATCTGCTAATATGTGTATAGATGTTTATGTATTTTTGTATGATTGTTTTATAAGCATTTAGGTAAATGTGGTCATGGTAATAATTTGAATATATTAAACTAACAAACCTTTATAAAAAAGTAAATAAATCAGTTTTTTTAGTAAGAGACTTAAAGAGCCCCTATTATGGATTTTTAAAAGTGTTTAACACGGCTCTAAGGGAATGAAAACATCCTGCAAAGTTTTAAAACTTAAAGTGCACTGTGTATAACGTTATTGTCTTTCAAAAGAAAAACATTAGCATATTCCCCACCCACTTGTTGGTCTTTTCACATTGTTCTGAAAAAAATGCTAATTCATTCTTTGCCACTAAAGAAGTCTTTAAACAAATAAGGTAAAAATAAACGCATATTATAAGAAAATGAAAAGTGTTTTTTGACCTTGCATGCGATAAGAGCCTTTCATAATAATAGGGGCACTTTAAAGTATCATCTGAGTGAATGTTTACAAGGGGGATATATATGTATATATATATCAAATTATATTACATTAAAAAAATATCGTTTTATTTAAAAAACTAATCCATGTGTTCTTCACAATTCACAATGTTTCAAAGCACCTTTGCTGAAAAATATTGCAATAGTAATGCCTCATATTCCACAAGGTCTTCATTGGGAAGTTAAATTAATGTCTTAGTATGTTTTTCTGTAAATCCCAGCGAGTAAGCCGAAGGCTAGGAATGAAAAACTTCACAAGGTGTCAAGAATGGAGAAAGAGTAAAAGCCTTGAGAGAAACCTCAACTGTCCTGTCAGTTTTCCACCCTCCTAAAACATCCTTAAAAATATCCTTAAAACAATTACTTTTGGTATAGACATTGAAAAGCCATAAGAGGCCAACGTGTGTACATCAGTTTACATTTCTTTTAAAAATGCCCCCTAAAGGCTTAAATACAGCTTTTAGAAACAAATTTTCATACATTTGCCAGCCTGCAGAGAAAAACTGCAACTGAGAGTTTGTTTACACCATAACGTTTGTACCAAAAATGCAAGATTTAACACACAATAGGCATGTGCGCAACACTGGTGTTATCACAGATTTGCATTTTCGCCGTTTACACACAGAGACAGTAATGGTATCAGTTCCAGAAAACTTGCACTTTGAAACCAAAGTTTGTGTTTCGGGCCACCAAAAAAGGTCACTGTTGTGTAAATGAATGGCTAAAACGCATTTTAAAAAATCTGTTTTGAGTTGAAAATACCTCTGAGAGACACACATTACCAGACTTTCAAGTTGTTCAGACCAAACTCATGTTGCTAGGAGACGCATGCATGACGAATCAAAACAACACACGTTTTAAAATCAGCTCCAAATATTAAACATCTTTCATGTCCTCAGACTGGATGAAATCAGAGTCTGAAGCAACAGTTGTGTGTATGGAGTTTGTGCCCAAAATACACGGCGTGATTTTCTGTGAAATCTGTCAAACCCGACTGCCTCAATTCTGCAACTGGCTCTAATTTTCGCCAACTAGTGTCAACTCGTCCAGACTGAAAATCTGTCCTAGAGTCATGTTGTGTATTCCAGCCTAAAGTTTACCTCAGACAGATAAAACTTGACTACCAACTGAATTTTCAGCTTAAAGATATCAATTTTGTTTTGTAAAGCCATTTGTAATGCTTTAATCTGCTCTAATAATGTTTTTAATTTGTTAAATATTTATATGTGTAATTGATTGGGTTTTTTAACAATAACAATGACAGCCTTACTGTTTTTATTTAATTGGTACAGAACTGATTTTCATCCATTTAGAACTTTATTTTTATATTTTCTGTTGTCGCTGTAAATATGTTGTGTTGTTATTGTATTTTAGTTTCGTTTCTTTTTTTAAATAGGCTAAATATTTTAAATATCTCTACATTAATAAATGGACTGTAGTGTTCTTATTAGTTTTTATTTATTCTCTTTTATTTAGTTTTAGTACTTATTTTGGCACTTCAGGCAATGTTGCCTTGACAACCAGATGAAATAAAAAGTTGTTTTCGTATTTTATTTTAGTTAACATGTATTTTGATTGAAGTAACCACAATAACTGTGGTTGTAGTGTTGCGTGGTGGTGATTGCATTCATGAAGGCCTCCGTTTCTAATGTATTATTTTTTTGTTTCTGGCTAACCGTTTTTCCTTTGTGATGCACCTGCATTGACAAGCGTTCAGTTCAAATCAGCCGTGTGATTTGGAGATGATGGGAAGGAAATTGTTTGCTCTGTTTGATTTGCATCTGTCTCTAATGGGCAGGTCAATCAATGCACTTCAGTAGTGTTGTGCAAGAGCGCCCCCCGGCTGCAGTGTCACTGGCCCATCTAATGCTCTGTTCAGCATCAATCAATTTCTTTCTTTTCCACTTTCTTTCCTCACAGAGTTGTTTGACTAATAACCTCCGATAATGGGAAAATGGGTCTTGACTAAGGAATGGAAAATTAGAAGCATGTAGGAGAACGACATGAAAAGATGTTTGAAATGAAATTAAGTGCATTTCCACGGCGTGTTTCAGGGACACATGCACAGTGTTATTGTCTTTATGACAGACTAAACACAGTTGAATTCACATTTAATTGCACAAAGCAAACATTAGCCTAGCCACGAAAAATCAATATTTCAACGCAAAGAAAACCAATCATTTGAAAGAAACTGTTTTTTAAATAATTTTTACACAAGCATGATTTTCTGAAATAAACGCAAGAGCGAAATCATTGGTGGTTGTCAAGACGGGTTTGCAGTTGCTAAGGAGTTTTGAGTATAATATTACATTGCTAAGTGGTTGCTAGGAAGTTGTTTTAAGCAGTCCACCTTCAAGCCTCATATTCAGGTCTCTTCAATGTTCATCTAATGGATTTTTGCATGTTTTTTGCCTGCCATTAAAGAAAGGACATGATTGCTTGAAAAATAACAGCACGCAATGGTTGTCATTATTCACTAATGGTCCGAAATGAGTTACTAAACTTTGTTTTGGATGTGCAAGAATTCACTGAGACAATTTCTAGACTTTGTATCTGATTTCAATCCAGTAGAATCGCTTAAGTGCCTTCAGTAAAGTGTGACTGTCTCCAATAATAGCAAAAAGCCCACAGTAATGGCTTCCTGACAGAAATGATATTGTTATTATACACTATGAGATCATTTCTGCTGGGATAGATCAGGTTTTATCTGCTCATTTATTGTTTTATGGCTCATTCTTGTTCCTGTAGCATTTGAACTCTATAAATGAAGAAATGAATAGCCTACTTGAGTTTGTTTTTAAATTACTTGATTATAATTACACAATGGCAGGAAAATTTCAACACAATCTAATGAATGTGGGTATAAATAGTACACCAAATAAAAAGGAAAACTCGTGGTATCCACCTTTTTCCTGACGTAAAAATGGGTGCCGCCATTTGTAAATTGTATGGGTATAGCTTCCTTTCTCATCCATGTCCAGCTATTTTTAGCTAGTTTGTTTTATTTAATATTGAAAATTGGTGTGTCTTATGTTATTTTAATGTATCTTAATTATGAACAAACTGATTCGTAGTGCGAACAGTTTTACCGTTTACTGCATGTTGTTATTTTCCTCGTTATAGACGGTTTCATCGGGCGCACGCGCCTGGACCTACGTTAACTTCCGGTCTGTGTTTGTTTATCATCTGGTTAGTGCTGCCGCCTACAAACGCAGCTAATGATGAGTAATGAAGTTGGTTTCAGGTTATTGTGCTGTGGGATGTGTTTCCCAAACATTTATTTATTTGTGGCAACCTGCCACGATATCAAAACTGACCGATTTTCCAAAAGGCTTTGTTGACTAAACATGATCACATAATGCAAGTTTAAAAATCAAACCGAGGCGTGGGTGTTTTTATATCACTGTATTTCTGAAGGAAGACTGTCTTTAGAAAATGCCGTTTCATTTTATCTTGAATATAAGGCAGCGTTTGTAAGCTCAGAGCTGCTTTGTCTACAGCCGTTACTGGGGAAACCTCTCGTTTCTTGTGCTTAAAGCACTTGCTGCTGGCAGAGAATGAGTTTTTTACGCAGCAAACATATTTTGCTTTGTTATCAAAAATTAACTACTCTAGAAGGACTTAGCTGTTGTTATTGATTCCATTGGGATCTCTACCGGAAGTTAAGTTAGGGCCACAAAAGTACCTTTGCGCAGTAACGTTTGTTTATGTTGTTGTCGTTGAAACCATAGACATATAAATATGTAGACGCCTCATTGGCCGCTCGACTGCACGTCAACGTCGCCGCCATGTTAATCTAATCTTGTGCTATATACTTTTTATTATCACATATCACTTTTACTGTGCACTGTATCAGTGGATAATATTTAATCACTGTAAGTTTCACTTATTCACTGATTTTATTCACTTTTTTTCAATGATTGAAAATTGTTAGTACTTATTTTTTCCCCTAGTATTTCAAAGGGAATGAGCTGTATTCTGACCTGAGGCACAAGGCTAAAATGTTGGGGTTGAAGGCAGAGAAAGCAATGAAAAAAACGTAATTTAAGTTAATGTACATTAAAATGACATTACATGTATACATTACAGTTATACTACATTAATGTTATAATTGTTAAAAAACCAAATCAACAGGAGTGCAAGTGTGAGCTTTCATAATTTCTTTTAAAAAAATGAACAATTTTCCAAGCCTGACTAAATAACTGGAAGCAGAGTTATTTTTAAGTCCATGCATATCACAAACTACTGAAATCGGCCGATAAATGTGAACGTTTCAGCTCCTCCATTCACCGGCATTTCTTTTTAATGCAGTCTTGCCCGGATAAAGATGGCGGGTGCGTTGACATATCGCAGCAATGGCTCAAGGTGGCCAATGAGGCGTCTAGGTATTTATATGTCTATGGTTGAAACCGTCTATAACAGGGTTTCTCAAATCTTACCCTGGAGGTCCAATGCACTGCAGAGTTTAGCTCTAACCCTAATCAAACACACCTGAGCATGCTAATCAGTGTTTTAAAGATCATTAGAAAATCACAGTTAGGTGAGTTTTATCAGGGTTGGAGCTAAACTCTGCATTCGTTTTTATCCAAAGCAACTTTAGAAACAAAAACAAGCAGGTTACAATTCATTTTAATGCAGTTAATATTATTTTTAATATGGTACGTTTATTTGCTATCTAATCATTTATGATTTTGTTTGTTGTCATACATTTAACACATTCTGGTTTTGCTTCTTTTTAAGAGGTAATATCTAATTTTACATCCTATTAGTTCATTAAAAACCTAGGAATCCCCACGATATCGGCCACCCCTTTCCATGCCTCATTTTTTAAATTGATACATGTGATATAAAACATGACAATTGCTAACGGCAAGAATTAATTTCTCCTCCATCGCTCCTGGAGCTGAAAGGAGAATGATCACATGAGCACTATCATCTTCTTTCCTATTGGCTGTCGCTCCTGAAATTCGCTCTTCATTCGCATATAGTTGAGAGATCTTATGTTTTGTAGAATTTTGTTTACTTTGATCTAATTACTGTTGTTATTGTAAAAAAAAAAAAAAAAAAATCACGGCCATGGAGGTGAATTATATATTGTCGGTCACATTCAACAGACAGACCCAAGCACACTGTCTGTTTATATTTATTTCAACAAATGACAACTAGAATGGCTGGAATCAATTGTGAACAGTTTTGTAGCATTTTAAAACGATGGTTTAATGTAAGGCAGTGATGCTAAAATACATGCAGATGAGGCCATATTATTAATGCAAATAGTTTAATCAAGTTTAGCGTTTTTGTCACTTTAAGTAAATTGTAATGAAGAAAACGCTTAAAGGGTTCGTTCACCCCAAAATGAAAATTCTGTACTTAATTACTTTTATTCAAATTACATCCTTATGTTGTTCCAAAACCTGTAAGACCTTCGTTCATCTTCAGATCAAAACTTTGCACAAGGTATTTTTGATGAAATCAAAGAGCTATCTGACCCTACATAGAGAGCAACACAACTGAAATGATCCAGGTCCAGAAACATAGTAAATACATTGGTAAAACAGTCTGTGACATCAGTGGCTCAAATTCAGTTTTGAAACTCTACGAGAGTACTTTTTTTTGTGTGTGCAAAAAAACAACAATAACAATTTACTAAAGTTACGTCTTCCGACATTTTTGAGAATATTACAACAAATGTGTACACTTTCCCCTAGGCGTAAACAACGTCTATTACAGTATGTGCGTGCAGCTTTCCCCCTGAACACAAACAAGGCTTGTGTAATCATTGTGAGACTCCACAAAATGGCGGAATACATAAAAAAAAGTTAAAAAAAAAAAGAGTTTAAAAAAAAAAAAAGTATTCTTGTAGCATCGCAAAACTGAAGTTGTGCCACTGATGTCACATGGACTGTTTTATTGATGTTTTTACTATGTTTCTGGAGCTGGGATTATTTCAGTTGTATTGCTGTCTATGGAAAAATATCTTAATGTCCCTGTTCAAATTCTGCTAATTTACAAGCCAAGTGAGAGTCATACTTGCGAAGGTGATGTTAATTATTAAACCAAACAAAATCAAACCTTTCAAAAACCCTTCAATGTTATTTTTTTCTTGAGTGACAGGTAGTGGGTGTAATCGATGATATTATTAACAGATTTATGCATAATTACTCATCTCCGCGACCTGCTTCCCTTAAGAGTTTTTATGCATAAAAGGTAAAAAATAAAATACACAGCATCGTCAGTTTTCTCTCAAAATGATGATCAGAGGTACGGAGAGGCAGTGCAATCCTTTAAAATGGTGGATAAACAAAGCCCAGAACTCTACTGGTCGTGAGCTTCACATTCACCAAAACTCGTGGTAGGCCTATTGATAAGCAAAAATGGACTTAAGCGTGTTTATGCCACGCGATGGGTAGGATTAGGGTTGTGGTGTAGGTGCGTACGTGAAAACTGCATATTATATGAACATGTGTGTCGTATATACGCCAAAGTCCATTTTTGAATAAACACCACAAGTTTTCATTTTTATTTGGCATACTATTTATACGCAGTTTAAGACCGGGCTGAAAATGATCAGGATAATACAAAGGAGATAAACTGGTTTTAAAGTGACACAAACCAACTAATGCCAAAAAAAAAATCACATAATTCATAAAATCTACTGATTTTATGGGTTGATGCTATTGCAATTTGTCCCACTTTATAATTATGTCACTGCTTTTTTTTCCTGGGATTTTTACAAGGAAAACCTATATACATATATATATATATATATATATATATATACATACATATATATACGTATATATAAGCAGTTTTTATAAATAGACATATATAAATAGTTTTTAATGTTAGAAATTAACATCCACACAAATTATATGACTTAAAGTTTACCAATTCTTAGTTTAAAGAGAAATTTTGTTTAAAGATCTTTAATTACTAAATCATATCCATCTTTTTCTCAAGTATATTAGGATGAGGACCTGAAAATGTACCATTAATCTTCTTCAAAAGGAACTATAGTTGTGTGTTTGCCCAATTAAATCACTTTTGTGTCGGTCTATATGAATCCATATTTATTATTTATTATACCCATACAGCTTTCATGGTTTATGAGATGTTTGGATTCACAAACAGAATACTGTGGGATCTCCTGATTATCCGAGGCTTTAATCCGTCGGATCTGTGGGTAAAATGTCAGGGTCATGTGAGTATTCTCACTACCAGAGGAAACCGACTGCTGGGTTACTAAGGAAACGAGAAGACGTTTGGCTCAAGGCAAGGACCACTGGAGGTGTGCGAATGTTTTCAACAAAATTAACAGAGAGTACCGAAGTTCATCAAGACCAACACGCTTGCTTTGGCCGCCTTATCTGCTGCATGTTAAACAGCCATACTCCAATTAAGGCGCATGGTGCATGTGAATGTCAGGCGAGCTGTGTTTGTCTTGTGAATGAGGTGAGAGTCTTTCTCAGGGTTTCGGTGGTATGTGTGCTAGTCAAATAAAACCTCTGGACATCCAGGGTGCATTAGCACAGGAAGGACGGGTGCAGGCAAAGCAGTCTGACAGCCACAGAATTTGGCTTCGATTTACATTGGGCACATCTGAATAATTACACAATATAATTGAGAATAGCAGGTTTAAGCAGATGTTGTTCATGGACTAACACAAATTAAAATATCACTTTCTTTCCTTACAACACTGAGCATGTGCCTACAGCCCTAATATATGTTTAAAAAGGTCAACCTGTAATAAATGTCCATCTGTATCCTATCGGTCTGAAATATTTAACACAATCATTTATTTTTCATGTGAAAAAGGCTGATTTCTTATATTTCCCTCTTTAGCCGTACTAAACTGTGTCCACTGCTCTCCAAAAGTTTGGAAACACCCCTGGCAAAGTGTGGGTTTGGATGATATCAGCATAAGTCCTTATTCTTTGGTGCAAATACTGTACATTAAAGTAAATAGACATTATCACTGAAGACCACCAATAATAATTGGAAGGAACTGGACCATGATGTTCGTAAAGAAGTGTCCAACCAGTGTGAATCATCTTTGGGCAATCCTTCAGGAGGCTTGGAGTAATATATCAAGTCAATGTTTGAATTAACTGATAGCTCGGATACCCAGATTATGAGCTGTAATAGCTGCTAATGGTGGATATTTTGATTAATCGAAAATGTAAGCATTTTCTATGTATAAACAGATTATGTGATATGTTTTTGTAGTTTGTCTCTTATCAGTGCAAAAATGTCATAAATTAAAAAAAAATTTCATGCCAATATTAGCCAAAACCCCACTCTGGGTGTTTTCAAACTTCTTTGAGGGCAGTGCATACATAAAAATAAACACATAGATAGAAGGAAAGGAAAGGACGTGACATGTGGCCAGGTATGGTTTCCCATACTAGGAATTTGTGCTCTGCATTTAACCCATCCATGTGCACACACACCGCAGTGAGAAGTGAAGTGAGGGTCTCACCTCAGTCGTGGTAGAGAGAGCGCTGGTTATTCACTCCCCCCACCTACAATCCCTGCTGGACCTGGGACTCGAACCTTTGGGTTACAAGTCCAACTCCCTATCCATTAGACCACGACTAAATAGACCCTTCAGAT
This sequence comes from Enteromius mattozi, assembly GCA_032359235.1. Classification (NCBI taxonomy): domain Eukaryota; kingdom Metazoa; phylum Chordata; class Actinopteri; order Cypriniformes; family Cyprinidae; genus Enteromius; species Enteromius mattozi. Next base: position 956,030 of record JAUMHE010000318.1, read on the forward strand.
TCATATATATTTAGTCATTTAGCAGATGCTTTCATCCAAAGTGATTTTGTGTTTTGTGCACCTGTATAGATCTGAGTGTAAAAATGCAAAATGACAAACCGACCCCCGATTGCCATTTGAGTTGAACCACAATGTCTGGATGGTGGTTAAAATTACTAGTCATGCTTCTGTGCCATAAAACACACTGCTTTAAATATGGTTACGGTCAGCGTATGAAATCATCCTTCAAATCTGGCTTCATAGCTGGAGTATAAAAGTCAGGCAGCTATTGTCAAGAGCTTTTAGCACCAACCATAGCAATTCAGCTTCAATTTTCTCCCTATCATTTACTATTTCTTAAAAAAAATAGCATTTCACCATGATGACAGGACATCATTTTCTGGTATTTTTATCTCCTAAATGCACAAGGAGCTTGAGCACAGTGAACATGAGAGGAAATATTTAAGGCCTCCAAAACAAGGTACTTAAATTGTATTTCTGAAGGAATTATAACTCTTTAAGCGTGTGCATTTTACAGGGAAAATGTATGTGCTCATATTCATTTAGTGTATGATGTGTCATGTTTCTTCTAATATTTGACTTGGAAAGAAATTAAATGTCTAGCAGGTAAGACATTTTTTGATAATTTTCTTGATAATGAGTTCTCTGACCTTTGAGAGCAGACTAATTTTATTTTGTTTATATATATATATATATATATATATATAATTATTTATTATTCTTTTTAAGCTTATGTTGTTGTTGTTTTTTTTTTCAGTTTAATTTTAAAGTAATGTTGTATGCCTTTGGATTTTTTAAATGGGTTTTAGTTTTGTTAATATTTATGTTAAGCTTTAATCTTAATCTTTTATTTTAAAACAAACTATTAGCATTATTTTGTTGTTATACAGAATGTATACACATTCATAAAAGCTTTAATTTATTTTTATTTTAGTTTAAGTTATTTTAGTACTCTACTATTACCTTATTTTCAGTGAATTGCCAAGGACATTTAATTTCCATGTAAAATTTCTCAATTTTATCTAATATCTAATTTTTTGCATATTTTAGATGGGGGGGGGGGGTAAAAGAAACATCTAAAGATCTAAGTACATTTCTCTGCAGATACAGCACTGTATTATAGAGATCTCTTTTTCTATCCTATGTGTAATGTTGAGACCACCGGCTACACTCATCTGGAGCGCAATCAATCATGTTGTCATCCTTGGACAAACTTGTGGCCTGGGTGCTGACCGGCGTCTTGGCAATCCTCACCATCTTCTTTAACATGTACCTGCTTCTGATCAACCAGAGGAACTACCGAAAGAGCGCCAAGCACCGATTAAACCCGGCCGACTTCATCATCACGGCCATCTCCCTGGCCAGCATCTCCCTGCAGGTTCTGACGTACTTATGGCAGACGCTGGATGTGATCGACACGGTGTGCCGCATTAGCCTGGCGGGGGCCATCCTGCTGGTGCTCATCTTCAGCGTCAAGTTCATCATCTTCTGGAGCACGGCGTTCTTGACCTTTTACTACGGTACTAAACTGGTGGTGGAGCCCGTGCACTGCTACACGCGCATCCAGGAGGCCATCGTCAAGCATGTCCACACGGCCCTGGCGGTGATCGTGGTGAGTGGCTTTGCCAACTGTGTCCCGCTGCTGAGCGTGCTGACCTACTACAACGGCACCAGCAGCGGGCTGAGCGACTGTGGCTCCATCATGCCCACCGACACCACCGGACTCGCCTACATCTTCTACTACGTGATCGTCTCTGACATTGTTCCGGGAATCGTGATGGTCAAATGCAGCATCTCTATCTCATATCACCTGGCCAAGCACCTGCTGGACATGAAGGCCAGTACCAACGGAGCCCATGGGCCCAAGCTCGGCACGCAGATGCGGGTCATCAAGATGACGCTTAGTTTGGTGGTGGTGTATGCGATCTTCCTGATCGTAGACATCTACTCGCAGATGACGGTGGTGCTGATGAGGAAGAACACGCTGGCCCTGACCATCCTCTTTGCCAGCATCTACACCGCGGTCAGCGCCTTCGTGCTGGTTTACGGGAAGAAAAGCTACTGGAAGGAGCTGATCGCATCCTATAACCTGTTTTTAGACGAGTACCCTTGTTTGAGCAGCTTGAAGGTGGAAGAGGTCAAAACAGAACCGCACGAGCACAGCCACGGGCACTGAGCTCCACAGAAATGATACAGTTGTGGAGCTTCTTCATGTTTATCTCTGACTTCAAAATCTGTACAGCATCACTTCAGACATTTGGATCTACAGAAAAAGTGGTTTTAAATGTATAGTAGACAGGCCAACAATTACATTTTAAAGGGATAGCTCACCTAAAAATGAAAATGAGATGTTTATCTTCTTACTTTTAACTCAAACTGTTGCAGTCTGCCAGTTATATAATGTAAGTCAACGCACACCAAACGTTCCAAAGCTCTGAGAGAAAACACACAGATGAAACTAAATTAAACCCTATGGCTCATGTTGATACATTGAGGTGTTAAGACATGAAACGATCGGTCTGTGCAAAAAACTGAACAGTATTTATATTATTATTTCCTTATTATACACCACAATCTCTGACTGTCCTGACCTCATTCACAACATCCAACATGTGACGCGTCAACATGCTCTGGCACATAGATATATACACATAGACGCATATGTAGATCCTTACATATCGCAGCCCATAGAAACAGTCACTAATGAGGCGTCTATGTGCCAGAGGGTCACGCACTGGATGTTGTGAATGAGTTCAGGACAGTCGGAGATTGGGGTGGATGAGAGGTAAAAAAAAAAAAAAAAAAAAGATATACAT
>JAUMHE010000318.1:969040-982314 GCA_032359235.1 Enteromius mattozi
TTTATCAAATATATTTAAAAAAAAAAAACAAAATTATATATATATATATATATATATTTATAATTGTTTTGGTTTTTTTAACAAAGATTGCATATCAACATACATATAAATGTACCAAGGAAAGTGTAAATGTACTGCTAATAATTGAACTGCTGTCCAAATGCAGACTGTGCATGCTTTATCTTACATCAGAAGTGGAGTTATAGATGCTCTCGCTCTCGTGAGGGTGTTTTTTGGGCGGCATTGGTGGAGGGGTGCTCGTGATGTCCGGTGCGTTGAAGTCACTCTCGCTCTGGAGACACGTGTAACCTATAGGACGAGGATCAGTATGAGGTTTAATAATGTTTATACATTAATTTACAATGTAAATTATTTTAAAATCTATTTTAAAAAATATTATTTAAAATTGTAACTATATTTCACATTATATATTTTTATATTATATTATACTTCACATTTTTACTGTATTTTTGATCAAATAAATGTAGCCTCTGTGAGCAAGAGAGACTTCTTTCAAAAACCACCCCCAAACCATTGAATTCCAGCTTACTGTATACTGAAAACTATTTTATTTTAAAGAAAAATACTGCAGTGGTACCACGATACAGTGATGGCAGCATTACCATATTCGTGCACCACAGCAAAGAAAAATCTCATGACAGAAAAAAAACAAAAAAACAATCATCTGTGTTGGTGTGGGATGTGTGGTTGTGCACTCACTGGAGCTGCGTGGTGTGTGCGGTGAGGCAGGCAGAGGGCTGAGAGGGTTGTGTAAACTCAAATTGGATGAATCTCCATGAAACAGCGACAGCGTGAGTCTCCGGTCTCCTATCGTCAGACTTTTAGGCCTCGGCTGCTTCTCTGGAGGAATCTTCCACCACACAGACAGCATATAATATGAGTCATATCTCCAAATATTAAATTAGTCCACTGTAAAAATGTTCTTTCCTACAAAATCCTTCGATTTCACTATGAAATGACACAAATCAACTTCAAACAGATGTTAAAATTAATTTAATATCATGAACAGCTCACTAACAGCCGTGAACAGAGGAAATAAATACAAAGGCACCTCGTATGTGTCAGTGGGTCGCTCCAGTAAGACCTGAGACTTGCTCATGCTCCATTCTTTCCTGTTCTTCTTACTTATCCGATTATCTTCCTCCGAGCGAGACAGAACCGAAACCCTGCTGTCGCTCACGCGGGAGAGCAGCGAACTGAGAGAGGAAGAGACAATCAGATGAAAACCTTTTGCACACCTATACAAATCCTCTGAGCATGTATTGCGCATTTGTACCACAACAGCCTGGTTGTATATTAGTTTAGCAGTCGCACAGGTGTCACATTTTTTTAATCTTCAGATATTCTTTCCTATCTGAGTTAAATGTGAAGACACTGTAAGTAAACCACTCGTGGGTTGAGTGACGCTATACATATATACATACAATTACTCTTGAGAGATTCTTTTGAGATCTGCGTCTTATTCTCTCAGCTGCCTGTCTTGGTAATTGCTTCTTCTTTATATATGATATATACATTTGATTGGCATTTCCTGCTAAAAATAGAAGTATAAGCATCAACATAACATGCAGATATAAAAGGAAGGTCAGTGAACAAAAGAGGTTTTTCAAACATAATTGGAAACATCACAATTAAAAGAGAATTGCATTGAATACAACTGCTTCTGACTAGCATAAATGACAATAGAAAAGTGCAAACCATTGTTGCTATTCTTTTAATTTTAATCCTGAAGTTTTAACATGCCAAGAAAGAAACAATACGATTTTCTAAACTCCTCTCAAGGACATGAACAAGTTTATTTAAATGAAGTTTTTTATAACACCCTCCAATTATGTCAGTCTGTAACAGTCTGAGCACCATATTTTAGCACTGGCTGCTTTATAAATCCTTCACAATGTACTTCAGTTGACATTGACACAATTTATGACTGATTTTAATTTTATTTTAATGTAAATACACACACACACACATATGTAATAAATAATACATTCTTAATTTGCTGATTATTAATAGTTAATAAGGTAGTTGTTAAGTTTAGGTATTGGGAAGGATTAGGGATGTAGAATAAGCTCATAAGGCATTAATATGTGCTTAGTTAGCAGCAATAAATGGATAATATTCTAGAAATATGCATGGTAATAAGCAATTAACAGGTATAACCGTAAAATAAAGTGTTAATTAAGTGTTAATTAAGAATTAAGAACTAATCCAACTAAATTAAGAATTAATTAGCTAGAACAATCAAGGTAAGAGAGGAAGAAAAATGGAAACGGCAACTTCCATATTTTTTCCCACTAGGCTTCAATCACAATCGCAAAAAAACCTATAATGCAAGTGTTCTGACCAGTTATGAATGCCTAATTTGAGATCACTTCATCAGTAAATACTCGAGGGAAAACAGGCTGATCAGTGAAAACTGGTTAAGGTTGTCATTTACACTTTTTTTTTCAGATTTAAGCATTATTTTTTTTAATATAAATTATTAAGGAGTTAATGGTAATTAAAGACTTGTTTAACGAGAATCCACTTATCCAGTACCTATAACAGCCAATTAAACATGGAGGTTAAACGAATTAATGTCATGTTTGTCCACTAGCAAGGCGTAATTACATAGGAAACTGAATCATTCCATGACCTTTCCATGACCACGGAACTCTGTACAGAAGCAAATTAGCCCTTGGTGCGGCGCTGGAAATGAGTTTATTTCTAGAAATGAGAAAACAGATACTGACTCCTGGGAAGCAGGTCTGGAGGAGTTTCCGTCGGAGGAGCCCGAGCCGCTGGAGTGTCCAGATGAGGCGTTTGAGATGGTGGACATGCGTCTGAGCGTAGAGGACATGATGTATGGCATCACCACTGACCCCACACGACTCTTCTTCTTCTCTGTCAGAGAGCAGGGCTGGAAACACACAAGCCTCTTTTTATATCATGGCATGGATCTCAGTAACTTAAAGTATAATTCAACTCAAATCTTTGAAATTTCAGCATTCATAAATGTGAATTTGCCAATATTTATCCAACTCGTTAAAGCTAAGATATGTTATTTCTGCACCACATACAGCAGACTTTTAATGTTGCTTATTCAGCAAAGATGCATTAAATTGGTCTAATTTGATAGAAAAAACATTTGCAATGTTACTAAAAATTTCAGTTTCAAATAAATACTGTTCTTTTTAACCTTCTATTGATTAAAGAAACTTGTGGGGGAAATGTATCACTGTTTCATCACAATACTGTTTTAACAACTGATGGTAATAAGAAATGTTTACTTTTTATGTTTAATTCTGCCATTAATTACTCACCCTCATGTTTAATAATGATTTCTGAAGGATTATGAGACATTAAAGACTGTAATTACTGCTGAAAATTCAGCTTTGCATCACAGGACTAAATTACTTTAAAAAATTATATATAATAGTTATGTTAAATTGTAATAATTATTACAATATTACTGTTTTTACTAGATTTTTAATTAAACACCTGTAAATGAAGTCTTGGTGAGCATAAGAAAATATTTTAGAAGAAAATTTGAATCTTAACTGTTTAACTATAGTCTAAGTATGTGGGATTTTTACTTAAAGCAGACATTTCCAAGTAAAGCATAGCATGCTTCTGCACAACAGGCCAGATTTTAATATTAATTCATGCTTGCATTTAGGGCAAAAATTAAGAGATGAGTTGTGTGCCATCTAACAAGCACTGCTTATAGTTGTCTCTGCATATAAACTCTATTTTAACATCAAAACAATGTCATATTTCACCTTTAAGATATTTTTCTTTTGGGGACCAAACTTGTGGCATACACAAAGAAAACCAGCTTAACGAGGAGTCTAATAAGTATGGGTTTTACTACATTTGTGGGGACCAAGTGAACCTGAAAGCACCGCAGAAACCTGACCTCCCTCATGCAGTCACAGTCTCACAAAACCAAACCTTGTGTTGTCTTAGCTGATTTCAAAACTCCTTCAAAGAAATTGTTAGACAATATCCCAAACGAATCACTTCCTCAGATCTGAAAGATTTCCACCCAGAAACTGTGAACCCTCTGTCCGTCTCTCACAAATCCCTCCTTTAGAGTGGAATCTGTCAGACTCACCAGAGTAATGACACCGTAGAGTTTCTCCACTTTAGCACGCAGGTCCTGGAAGCAGGTGACGAGTCTGTTGTGAAGGGGTTTGAGCTGCTCCGTGGATTTCTCTCCGTGGATCCTGATCCCTTCATCAAGCAGCGGGATCTGAGAGGAAACAGACATTAAAGCTTTTCAAAAATTAAAAATTTAACACTCGACTGGATTTAGGCTTTTACAGTACCTGGTTTCAACACAACAAAACAGAGATACGCAAAGTGATTTTGCAATATTTTTTAAATATAACATGTTATGTCAATTTTGCCAGCTTTGCATTAACACATAATCCAAGATTACAAAGCTAACAGACATTAAAATTGATAAAAAATTAAAATAAAACTGTTTTGTTAACAGACAATACAATTGGGTTATTTAATATACACTATCGTTCAGAAGTTTGGGGAACAAAAATAAATTAATACTTTCATTCAGGAAAGATGCAAATTATCAAAAGTGACAAAGAATGAAGGTTTTACAATAAAGATGCAATAAATAAATAAAAAAATAAAAAGATATTGTGCTTTTTTACTTTCTATTCATCAAAAAAAAAAATCAACACAACTGTTTTCAACACTTAAAATTATAATAAGACATGCATCTTGGGCAGAAAAACAGCATATTAGAATAATTTTTAAATGTAATAATGTATAAGTAATGATGCTGAAAACTCAGATTTGCATTACAGGAATTCCATTTTAAAATATATCAAAATAAAAATTATTTCACAACATGACTGTTTTACTGTATTTTTATGAAATATGGTGAGGAAACATCTTTCAAAAACATTACAAGCTCTTAACTGACCACAAACATATGAACAATAGTATATAAGCCATACACACAGCCACCATGGTATAAAATTTTAGTGATATATCTCACACCTGTGTGGATATATTTTGCACTGTGTAAACCTTTCAACACAATACAGGGCTGAAGAAGTGTTACCTGCAATGCGATCAGGTGTTTTAAGACTTCAATGCCTTCCAGGTGGTCAGGGTTCTTCTTCATGTAGGCCTCTGTGAAAAACGCCTAAAGCATGAAACAAAAATTGAAATTAATATCATCCAGCAGACCTAAAGCCTTGAGGCACGCATCAATTTTTCATTTCTGACCAGGAGAAAAGGTACAGAGCAACTATGGAGCACATCTGACTGATTCAGCCAGTATTATCAGGTGGACAGCTTGATTTGGGCTTGATTTCTTTTCGTTAAAAATTAACAAGCAGTAGAAGAGGAGAAAGTCTAACCTTCTCGTAGTTGGAAAAGCCACCCATGACAGCCGGGTCCACAATTCCATTGAGCATCATGGAGAGGGGGTGCACAGGAAGAGAGCGGTCACACGCCTGCTTCTGCACCAGATTACTCAGCTTCTCATTGGCCAGCTCCATGGTTTCTATGGCGTTGTCCAGAGGGCTGATCTCTTCCTACAAACGAGTGACAACATTTGACCGATTATGATAGACTGCTAGCAATGTTACCTTAGTTCTGCTGGATCTTAGCTCAGCATTTGATATGATTGACCATACTATCTTAATTGCACTTGTAAGTTGGTATACATCTTATCTTCAAAATAAAACCTTTTCTATTAAAATTTGTTCATTTTGTCATCAATATCTTCTATTACCTGTGGGGTCCCCCAAGGTTCCATTTTGGGACCAGTGTTATTTTTATTATGTATGCTTCCTCTCTGTTCTATTTTTAAGAAATATAGTATTTCACAACACTTTTAAGCTGTAAACACCCAGATGTATTTACCTATAAAGTCTGGAGATGATGCATGTGTTAAATCCTTTGTCATCCAATTTTTTGTCATTCCACTAATGTTGAGAATATAAGTTTTACTTTTGACACAGAGTTAAAGTTTGACAGACAAGTTAATTCAGTTCTTTCAGCTGCAAAATAACTCCAATCTGTCTTATCTTTCAGTGATCTGATGAAAGTAATTCATTCTTTTATTTCTTCACATCTTGATTACTGTAATGCAGGGCTGTCCAAATTGGGTGGCCGGTTTCCTGCAGAGTTTAGCTCCAACTTGCCTCAACACAGCTGCAAGGAACCTTCTAGTATGCCTAGTAAGAGCTTGATTAGCTACTTCAGGTGAGTTTAATTAGGGTTGGAGCCAAACTCTGCAGGACACCGGCCCTTCAGGACTGAGTTTGAACAGCCCTGCTGTAATGCTTTGTGAATACCACATTTATTTTTGATAAAATTAATACAAATTAAATAATACATTTAGATTATATTGATTTTATTGTGTGTTTCATGAGCAAATCAGCATATGACCATGATTTCTGAAGGATAACGTGACCCTGCACACTGGAGTAATGATGTTGAAATTTCATCTTTACTATCACAGGAATAAATTATATAATATATAAAAGAATGTTATTACTCTGTATTTTTATTGTTCTTTTGGATTCTTTAACAACATTAATTAAAATAAGTATGACATTTTTTAATAAAAAAAAAACATTGCAATAAGGAAATGAGCAAAATAAGGTACATTTGTGAAGAAATAGTAGGATTCATATCATATCATGCTGTCTTTAAAATCTGTATTTTATTTAAATCTGACAATAAAAGAGAGTTTGAGAGTTCATTTTAGTAACTCACCACAGACATGGATTTCACTTCAAACCACTTGAGGATTCCTGGGAAGCGGTATGCTGTAATATAGGTGGTCCTTTCAATCCACATGGTCTGTGAGGTTAAAGGCAGAACGCCACATTTACACATAAGGTTAATCATCTCCATTTATGAATAATTATACAGGGCTGAACTACAGGCTCTTGTTTAGAAAGCTAGAGAAATGGTTCACAGAATCACAACAACATTAAATTTTACTGGCAATACAGGCAGTTCTTCAATGTTATCAAACATCTACTTTCTTTTAAAAGAATTGGATTTTCACCAGGAGCTAACAATTGCTTTGCCCTTGGATATTTACTCCTTACATACTTGGAAACATCTGAAAGGACATGACTAAAAGTATATTAATAGTTGGTATTCCAGTCTTTGATTAAAGGCACAATGGGGTCAGATCAAGCGGCAACCTCCTGCTCTCTATCGTGAAGCCAACACGTAAGTGACTAAAACTGCAATTTATGAACTGGCCGCTAGAGACTGGCTGCAAAAGGGAGTCTATCCCATAGACTCCCCATGTTAAAATGCCTAACTTTCCAACAGAAAAAACATGTTTACAGCCTGGTTCAAAAAAAGATTTTGGTCTAGCTAATGTTGCCCTTCATGACAACTGTGAGGGGGGTGAATTTTTTATCACTCATCCTTTTAAATTATATTAAGCCTTAAAGTTCTGCATAAATAAGGGCACGGCAACTGTGAGTGACAGGTGGATTGTCGCTGCTGTCACCCTTGTCGCGCTAGGTGGGCGTGGTTTTATCAACCAGCTCCCGCCTCTTTGCCCATTTTCCGAGAGTGACGCACGATGACGCGATTCCAACATGGTGACGGTCGGCTTCAGAAACCTATAGGTGACGTCACGGATCCATGTATGGTTATAATGGTTGATGGTTGTTCTAGACTAAATGTGAATGTGCATTAATTCATCTCATTCTCAAAAACAGATTTAGTATTCATCAAAACGAATTAAAATAAAATAGACACAAACCTGCAATAGCTAAATTAAACAAATGTGAATTTACTTTTTCTTCAGCCTGAGGTTTATTCGTGACACTTTTTGGTGTGAAGGGGTTTTTACGTTTGCAATAAATAGAACTTCTTATACTAAAAACAAACACTCAAGCTCGGGCCATGTTTAAAAAGTAACGCAAAAGTAACAATGCATTACTTTCCATAAAAAGTAACTAAGTAACGTAATTAGTTACTTTTTTAGGGAGTTACGCAATATTGTAATGCATTACTTTTAAAAGTAACTTTCCCCAACACTGCTTAACATTAGAAATACCACTAGAATAGAAAGTGTTTTACGTATTTATTTGTTTGGTAACACTTTAGAATAGGAAGCCCTTGTAGTAAAGTAGTTGTTAAGTTTAGGTATTGGGTAGGATTAGGGATGTAGAATAAGGATAAAATGTGTTTAATTAGCTCTAATAAATGGCTAATTTTCTTGTAACATGCATGCTAATAAGCAACTAATAGGTGTAAATGTAAAATAAAAAAAAGTGTAAAAATCGTAAAACATAAAAAAGTGATTTGTATTATCCTTACTGCTGTGCAATAAAAAAAAACACTTCTTGCACGTTCACTAAATAGAAAAGAGAAATATGCATAAGATTTGGTTTTATTTTTCACAGTTTGAAAGCAACGGTCTAAAGTATTTCTTTAACATTTGGAAATAATCTTTTTTTTTTTTTCAGGTTTGTCATGACTGGGATTCCTGCATTAATTTTTTATGCAGGTCACAACAAATAATCTTGATTAAAAAAACATCACACTTAACAGTTTCAACAGACATGCTAAAATATGTATACAATGTCAACAATATTATAAGAAACATACCAGCAGAGTTTAATCTGAAATCAGCTTTTTCACGCACCTCAATTATCCTGATCTGCCTTATCAGTTAACTGCTGCACTTCAATATTTTTTTTATGTTTGCATGTCTATATGCGATAAAACCAACAATAGAAATAATAACTCACAGCAAACTCATTATCAGGATCTTTTTCTCCTTTCCTGAACGGTCTTGAATATTGGAACTTTTCCACTTCATTTGTCCTGTAATAACTGGGGGAAAAAGCTTTTTTTTAGAAGATCTATAAGAGCATTATTTATAAAAGATTTAAATCGTGACAAGTGTGTGTAGAATTATACTTGAGGATTTGTTCAGGAAGTTCCTTGTCCTTGAAAGTTGAAGGTAAATTTAAGACAGGCTTCACCGTAAAACACTGAATATCTGCGGAAAACTTTATTAAGTGTAGAAAACTCTTCACACATTTTAGGGTCAGTAGGTCAAACAAAGCAAGCATTGTAATGAAGACTGGATGCAAAACGTCAATGTATCATTTTGAACCTAAAAGCAATTTGCAGAAAAAGCAATTTCAAAAGTATAGTGGTTATAAAAAGTAACAAAAAATGTCTGAATTGCATTATAAAATAAAATATCAAAGCAAGTCAGCCAAACATTTCTGTTAAATATTTCATTTTCCTTTGAAATAAAGGCCAATTGCTTTTCTTATTTTTTTTAATCCAACGCAATGACAGACACTCTAGAGAAGCCACAAGTATTTCAATACTTTCAAATAAAAGTTATACTAATCAATTCTATCCATAAATCTTTATTAAGTCTTTAATTCCATCGAAATGTAGCCAAACAGTACAATAATGAGATATTAGTCCGATTCAAATCATTAGATTATCTATGTCCATAATTTTGTAGGATTGTTTACTAAAAATATCTTTACATTCAATAAAACGCAAATATTTTATTTATTGTTATTATTATTATTATTATTATTATTTATTTTTCATTTATTTATTATATATATATATATATATATATATATATATATATATATATACAGTAGTCGACATTTGAAGTGGATCAAAATCTTTCACGAAAGTTGTCCTCAAACCAAAACAATACCATTCTTGTTTTAGGTCAACTTTGATAAACATTTATGATCCACTTGACTACTGAAAGTTGACTACTGTGTGTGTGTGTGTATATATATGTATATATATATATATATATATATGTGTGTGTGTGTGTGTGATTTGACTAAAATAATGTAATGAATTAACTTGAGGGAACAAATTTGTGGGAGCTTAATTTGTAGCCTAAATTATTCCTGGAAAGACAGAACTTCACTGATAATATGAAAGTTGAACTGAAACAATCTCACAAATTAATTTGAGTTCTTTTAATAAACAGAAAACTTATAATGAATTCTGCGAAATCATTTACATATTCTTTTGGTAACATCCTAACTGTAGAACTAATTTGAAACACTAGGCAACAATGTTAAGTATTGTAAATTCCATTAGAGACACCACTCTCAACTGATTTTTAGTCCAGTTTGGTGTTTGAATGAAAAATGCTTTCCATTTTAGAAATAGACATAGAACTTATTTATCCTATGTAACCACTAGGTAGGATGGATTTCAAATAACATAGAATTGTCTTCTATGGAAAGAATACATACTGTACAATACTAACTTGGCCCAACAAATATAGAATCAAGCTTTCCACCTTTTAAAAGTCTTCACAGCATAAGTGTTGCCTTAAAATGCTACCTACAATGACAGTTTATTAAACTGTTGAACAGTCATGTAGACTTCTGTACGTAACAGACAAAATTTTTTGAACAACAAAAAATGTTTTGGTTCATTTCTCTGCACCATAGATCAGGAGACTGTTCTTGCACATATTCTGAGGTCTTTATCTGCTTTATTGTCAGGCTATTTGGAAGGGTTTATGTCAACATTTTACATACTTTAAACGTCCTAATTGCACATTCCACATGCATTCTTTGACTTTTGCTCATTGTTGTGGGAAAATTAGAGTTAGTGTGGAACCATCAGTAAATACCAACTGTGAGAAAATCACAAGTGAATATCTTTGCATTTCAAAGACGGGTATAATTTTGAGAAATAGATGTGTACAGGTGAATGAAGAAGTCCTTCATCACATTCCCTAATGCATGGCACCGGCAATCATAAATGCCTAAATGGCCTTAGAGAAAAAAAACAACAACAACAACAACAACAACAAAAAACCCCCACAAAAACTAATTTGAACATACGGTTGTTGTTTCTATCAGGGACACTGCAAAGACACAGACATTTTCAACAACCAAGATTCAATGATTTTTTTTTTGGTATTTATTCAATTGTCACTGAATTGCAAAAAAAATATATAATTTCAAGTGAATGATGTATGGCATTTATCAGATTCTTAAAAGTTACAAACCTTTGCACCTACTGTATAAAACGTCTTTGACCAGCAGTATAAATATCTCCCCAGTATAAAATCCAAGATTAGGCATGTATTTCACAAGCTGAGTTGCATATCAAATGCAATAATTCATCTAATCATCTAATAACTGTGTTTGAAAAGAACACATCTTGTGCAAATGTCAACTCTTCTCTCTACAGTTCACAATTATCATACTTTCATAAAACGTACATGTAAAGAACATATCTCTGTAAACATCAATGTGATTTTTTTTTTTTTTTTGGCAGAATGCATGTGCTGCCCTCCAGCGGCAGAAGCTTAAATGTGCAACTGCAGCCATTAGGCCCAAAGCCCAAAACCTACCACATATTTTACACATTAACATCGCAAATTAAGACATGAAAGGTCTCTTTCAGTCTCAGTCATAATAACAAATTTATCAGATGAAATATATTAAAGGCAGAATATTACAGACTAGACAGAAAGAAATAAATAAGACTTGGTTTGCTTTAAGGATCACTGAAATTATTGCATTGTGATTTATTTTAAAGGAAATTGAGCACATTGCTAAAAAAAATCTTTCTGATTTATGAACACAACAGTGCTATATTATCTATATTGATGAACATTTATACATAGTTGTATTGTTTTACTGTAATACTGTACTACTAAATGAGAATCATTAAGAAGAATGTGAATGGGAGAAACATAACATGTCTAGATGCACTGTGGTCAGGTGGGATGTGTGTTTAACTGTCATGAAAATTGTTATATTGCTAAAAACATTTCCTAATGTATAACATGCGCCATTTACATTTTTGTCTTTCTTTGAAATTTTGCAGAAAATAGAATCTGGACATGTTTTTGTGAAATTCACTCAAGAAAACTCACTCACTGTAAAACGATACACTAAAACCTACAGCACCAAAAAAAATTATAACCCAGTAACCATAGAATACAGCAGTCTATACGCCCTTAAACCTTCAATAGATTGTTCCAGCATTAATCATTTAAAACAACAAAGGAATTTAATGTGCGATTATTTAAAAAGATAGTGTAAACAGGAAAGATTTTCAACTGCTTCCAGCATTTCAAAAACTAGACAGAATTAATTCTCGTCTTGTTATGCTCAGTGGCCCCACGCTCGCACACGAGGTCTGAGGTTGCCCACCTCTATGATCTGCTGGGCACTGGGGGGTAATAGACCGGCATGGAGTGATCACACACACTGAGCTGACCACTGACAGCCACTGCGGGGATGTCATTGCTCCAGATTTCTTCGGTTGACTTTTCACAATCCATCAGCTGGAAATCCCTGTCAACGCAGATCTCTATTTGGCCCAAAATCTGAACCTGGCCTCCCTGAGAAATAAAGTAAGAAACGAGATTTCACCTTCACGAAACTGATGGCAAACTGTGGTCACTGTGCATCTCACTGTTGCCCTGAGCAGATCAGGCACCCTCTATACCAAGTCATGAGGAAACCAAAATAGACAACATGTACTTTCAAGACGATTAATTTACATTCAATGCAAGTGAGGTTTAATTGACAGCATTTGTTGCATTAAAAAAATTTATTAATAATAAAAATGTTAATCATGTAAAAAATAAATTTGTCTTGTCCCTTATTTTTCCTAAAAAAACAAACAAACAAAACAAAACCAGAAATGAAATCCATTCATTTCCATTCTAAATGCCTTACTGTAAACATACCTTTTCTGGATGGACGCACTGAATCTTTGTCTTCACACTGTAGACGCTAGTAATGGCTGTCTCCACCTCATCCAGCTAAAGCAAACGGGAAATATGTCACATTTACTCACATGTGCCCATAATCACAAGATTGTTGTCTACCTCACCCCAAAAATAGAGAAGTTAAAAAAAACGCAACTAAAGATTGCAAGACGTCAGGCTATGTGTGTTGAAATGCTGATGTTGCTGCTTGGCAAGTATAACGCACACTGTGGTTTAGGAAAAATTTTTGGGGCCTCTTATTAGATGGATGACACTTTGGGAAATTTTTACCCTGATCGTCATTTCAATTATATCATTCACGTAATCAAAAGTTGTGGAAACACAGACAGGAACAGAAACAGCAGACTGAACCATTACAGTAAACAACACCAATGAAACCCTAGCTGCTGAATTATTTAAATACATATATATATATATATATATATATATATATATATATTTAAATAATATATATAAATAATATACTAAAATAATATAATTAATATACTTAAATAAA
>JAUMHE010000318.1:986411-996858 GCA_032359235.1 Enteromius mattozi
CACATTGTACAGAAAGTGGGGCCCTACTAGATGATCGTAATTTTTCTTTGTATAGATGGCGAGGGGTCTTCTTAGGCCGTCGCCTCCTCACCACTCGTTTTGTAAACACTTCAGGTGGGAAATCGTGATAAACATAGAAACGGGCATTATTATAAACACCTTTTTTTGCCAAGCTCTCCGGAGCACTTCCTCCTTTGTTCGAAAACTGCCAAATTTTACTACAATTGAGCTTGCTTGGCTTGTGGGTTGTTGGGTTTCGGTAGTAACGCACAATGTGCTCGTTCGATCTCAAGCTCACAGTCCCGAGGAAAGTCCAATGCGTTTTTTAGCAAGTTGTTCAGAAAGTCAATCATATCTGTGCCCTCTTTTTCCTCTGGTATACCATAAATCCTTAAATTGTCTCTACGAGCACGTCCCTCCTGATCAATCAGTCTGGCTTCCAAATTAGCTTGGCGCTGTGTTAGCCGCTTAATTAGCGATGATGCTACTTGAAGCGCTGTCTCAGTTTCATTGATTCTTTCCTCTGCTTCCTCCAGTCTGTCATTTGTTCTTTTCAACTCTTGTTTTATGTCGGAGAGCAGTACTTTATTGTCATTTCTGAACTCACGAAGTTTGTTGAGAATACACCACAAACTGACTTCAGGGCCGTCTTCGCCATGTGGAGATGGTGTCGGAGAGCTGCTTATACTACCATGCCTTGTTTCAGGATCATTTTCTGCTGTATCCGTCATTGTCCTACTTCTAGTAGTAACCCCTTTCTCAATTGTTGCATTGAACACTCACAAGATGTCACTTAATCTAATTTATTGGGGTTATTTTGCACAACCGATGGCGAGCTTGAAAATTAGGCTGTCATCCTCTCCTAACCGGAAGCCTCCCTCGTGTCATTTCAAACAAATGTGTGTTCACGGTGCTCTTGTTCATGCAATGTAGGTGAACAAGTTCATAATGCCTGTCAACTTCTTTGCAGTTCCCATGAAGTCATTTGACAGCTTCAAATGAAGAAAATCAAACATCCACCATTATGGCCAATATTCATACATTTCTGTTCATTAACTGACAAATGCATAACTTGTTTGACCCCTATTGCACGTGATCCTGCTAACATAAAAGCTTCAGTCAACTTCAATTACTGTTATCTGCCCCCATAGTGCCTTTGATCAAAGCACTTAACCCCTGGTTCTTCACTTGGAAAGACCAACAATTATGATCCTTTTAGTAGCTTATTTTAAAAGGTTAATAATAATCAAGGTCTTAGTAGTCATTAAAAAAATGTTGAACAACTCTGAAAATAATGCTTTATGTAACTTTTCTAATTGTGGCAACCCTTAAGAATTTTAATTACTGCCAATAATTTTCAATGTTCTTGAGTTTCTGTAAATCATTTCACCCATTTTCTAGGTCTCTCATTTGTCAGCACTGCATCGTTTGACAGCACTAATATAAATATATATATATATATTATAAATAAAGGAAAAATTAAATTGCCAACAATATTCAAAACTTCTTCTGTCTTCTGCAGAAGAATTAAACGCAGGTTTTGAACTACATGAGGTTGGATAAATGACAGAATTTCCATTTTTGGGTGAACTATCCCTTTAAAAGAAATAGTTCACCCAAAAATGAACATTTTGTCATTATTTACTCACCCTCAAGTAGTTCCAAACCTGTATGAATTTCTTTGTTCTGCTGAACACAAAGGAAGATATTTTGAAGAAAGTTTGCAACCTGGCTGTTTTGGGTCAACACTGATTCCTATATTATTTTTTCTACTATGGAAGTCAATGGTTACCAAAAATAAGTTTCTTCAAAATATCTTCCTTTGTGTTCAGCAGAACAAAGAAATTCATACAGGTTTGGGACTACTCGAGGGTGAGTAAATGATGACAAAATTTTCATTTTTGAGTGAACTAAGTTATTGTAGTTTTACTATACATTACTTTTTTCTATACAATCATTTCAATACAAGAAATAAGGAAAATAACTTATGTACAGAACATGTTATGAACCGCAGGACAAGGAAACGTTGAAAGCAGTTGTCCACAATTTATCAGCATAAACAACAAGTTAAGTTCTCCGACTTAACTGAAGGCAGCTGCCAAGTGAGAACTTCACAGAACTGAGAGGAGAGTGTGTAACTGCTACAGTAGCTGTTATCACACCAGTTTCCTTCCTCCTCTTGCTTGCAAATTGCCATGTTTATTTCCTGAGCAGAGTGATGGCTGCTACCCAGTAGACAGGGTTATGAGTTACCAGCCCAAAACGTGAATAAATATGAAGTGCGTGAAACGAGACATGCTGAAGGTTCATCTCACTAAAATGTTTGTACATCACAGAGCATCTCCTGTTCTGGCAGAAGCTCAGGGGAGGTTTGTCTGTGGCTTTACTGTACCTTCAGATCACATTAACAAAGAAACAACAGGGAATTCTGACACGTCTGTCTTACCAGCAGTTGACTGAGCTCTATGAAATCAAACATTTGGTTTTCGTGAAGTTTAACAAGCTGTTTGGCCATCTCGATGGCCTTCTCCCACATCTGTGGACAAAAATACAAACAAACAAGCTCAAGCAAGTCTGGCTAATGAATGAGATAGCGTGTTGACAGCAATAAAACTGTTATTAATTATTGTATTATCTCCATTACAGTGTTCGAAATCAATATGCCTTTCTGGTAATACTTTATAATAACTGCACACTATGAATCTTTAGGTAAGCATTCGTGAATTGTCAGTACATCCTTTAAAAGCATTGTCCCAACATAAATAGTCATTATAAATACATCTATAAATGTCTTATTCTTGATTTATAAGCATGGCTATTATATATATATATATATATATATATATATATATAAAGGATATATAAAGGAGATTTACAGTACAGGCTCAGTTATTTTACTAACAGAAAAAAATAAACAACACAAAGGGATACAAAACTCAGAAACTAAACTTATCAAGGTTTTTTTTGTTGAAAAAATATTTCTGTATCCTTCTGTGTTGTGTTTAACTTTTCTATTTGGAAGATAAATGAGTCTTAAAATCCTTTGTAATTGCTTTACAAGGTATAAATAACCCTAACTTTAGATGAGCTCACAAAAATAGACAGCTGGCAACTACTAAATGTTTTATAACTACCTGACTTAATCATAAATTACAGCATTTATTAACACAGTGAGCAACTATTACCATGTGTCTAAATAATAAGATCTACAAATATTTATTTAAATAGTTTATTAACCATTTACCTATGCTTTCTAAATGATCTTATGAACCGCTGACAACCCCCTTAATAATTGGTTTGTAAATAACGCAATAATTTAGAAAATAAAGTATGAAAATACAATTATTAAACATTATAGATATGCTCAAGAACAAAACATTTGTAGCTGTATTTATAAACTGCCTACTAATGCCCATTAATGTTGGAGCAATGCTTTATAAATTGACTATTTACTAATGCTTAACTAATGATTCATAGTGTGCAGTTATTGTAAAGTGCTTCCAACTTACCAATACTACACTTTTAACAAAATAAATGCAGCTTTGGTGAGAATAACAGACTTCAAATATCAACATTTCTGTTCTTTACAGTTGTCCCTAAAAACATTGATCAAATGTCATGTTAAAGTTTTTGAATTAAAGCATTTTCATTACATTTAGAAGTACAAGCTACACACATACTTTGCCCTTGTCCAGATTGCACATTATCTCCTGAAAAAGTCTTTCCTTTAGCTCTTGTTGTGTCAACCCCTGATTTCCTTCCCATGGGATCAGGTGGGGCGCACAGGGCTTGTCGGACCACTAGAAAGAGATTTCACCATTTAGTCAAGCTAATCTCACTGATCTCATAATCACCAAACTGTGTCGCAACGTCAAGCTGCAAGGGCAACATGTTTTTCAGTGCAGATATTCAAATACAAACAGACTAACTTTAACAAGATTTTGAGGCCTGCCTGACAAGCTTAATAAGGTTTGGTTCCTTGCCGCTGTCGCCTCTGGCTTGCTTAGTTGGGGGCATTATGTGTATATGTGATGTGAAAATGTAGAAGTATTTCTGTCAGATATTTTCTTATTTATCAGTTGTCATCATTACATATTATTACAAAAAAATAGTTTGTTATGACTAGGTCTATGCTAGTTTAATTATATTAAAAGACGTAAGGTTGTTTTTGTTATTTAAATTGTTAATTGTTTTGTTAGTTAACTTGTTTTAACATCGTGATAATACCGTCCATTGTTATTAAAGCTTTAGAAAATATTTCTATTCTTCCATATCTTGTCTACAGGCTTATGAATAAATGTTTGAAATTAGTTAAAGACAAATATGTATTGCTCCTACATGTTTTTATTTAAAACAAAAGTAAATTTTAATTGAAAACATTTTTATGGATGATTAGAACTGATAACAAATGAAAAGGAGCTCAAAGAATCGATACTTCCAAAAGCTCAAATATAACAATGTTTTAATTTGCATTTATTCAGTTGCCAGTTTTTTGGTCACTACACACTTAATCCTGTTTGTTCTACTTCCAGTTTGAAATAAATGGAGAAACAATTGTAAATAAATATACGTTTTAATTGACTATATCTGCATTATAATGGCCATTGGTCACCCTACTTCCCTAGAGGCCCTAGAATGCAGTTAGTAATAACAGTATGTCCAAACCTCCAACAGTTCAGCGTGGAGCAGCAGTGTGTATGCAGCCTCTGTGTAGTTCTCACAGTCCAGATGTAGATCACGTAACTTGTACAAATACCTAATGAACGACCACAAAACACACAGATTCATCCATTAGATGTATTCAGGTGCCATCAACAAGACAAGAACTTTTGAAGACACTTACCGAATATAAATATCCTCCCTTTTCTTTTCTTTGTAAAAGTTCTATGGACATGAGAGAGAAGATACAGAGTTGGAATTTCATTAAAGGCTCCAAGACACTTTTATTCCTGATTGGACCCTTGCTGGTCTTTTCAGCAGGTTGAGCACATAATAAGGTATATTTATAAACACTGCAGCTGTTTGAGAGTTCACAGGAACTGGTTCTCACCAGGACATTGACAGTGCAGCTCATGCGGAGCTCAGGGCTCTCATCATGGGTGATGGTGCGGTAAGCCAGCAGGTTCTCCAGCAGACTACTTAAGAGCAGAGCCAACGCCTCACCGGGCTGAGAAAGATAGCGGTGCCGCCGACAGTACTCCAACAGCCTGGACACAACACACACAGAGAGTGTGGTAAACGAGGGACACAAATAAAGAACAGATATCCTAAACAAATTTACTCCAATAAAAGTATTAAAGTGCCCTTATTATGGCTTTTTGAGAATGAGCTTTCATGCAGTGTGTAACACAGCTGTTAATGAAAACATCCTGCAAAGTTTTAAATCTGAAAGTGCACCGTGTATAACGTTACTGTCTTTCAAAAGAAAAAGAAAACTCTGAATCATTGAAATGAGTCGTTTTTAAAATTAATTCCAAGCAATTTCATGTTGACGTGAACATGAAACATTAGCATATTGCCCGCCCACTTGCACTCGCAACTTGGGAAAACCTGATTTTCACATTGGTCTGAATGAAAATGCAAATTCATTCTTTTCCACTAGGGACCGCTTTTAAAGCATCAAAATCTTACAAACACTGCTTTAAATTAAATTAACCAATTACTGGAGGGGTTTTGGAAAAAGGAATCATTAAACGTTATAAGAACATTATAAGAAAATGTAAGTGTTTTTTTTTTTTTACCTCACATGCTTGTCAACCTGTTGTTTGGGACTCCCAAAACCAAAATATGAACTTTTCATAACCCATAGGGGCACTTTAATAACTACATAGCACTTCATTTAATAACTACGAGCACTTGATTTTTAATGAACTCAAAATATGAAACTTCAAAATAATTTAAAAAAATCAATTTAAGTTACAGATAATTCAAGTGCGCTAAAAAGTTTGCATATAGTATTTTCAAAATTAGCAAAATGTCTGTGCAGAGAAAGTATACAAATGTAACAGCTATGTTTCCATTACCATATTTTTATGCACATTTTGAAGAAGCGCATCAGAAACGAGTGATGAATACACCAAATAAAAAATTAAAATCCCATAATTTGCAAAAAGGTGGTTTTTGATTTGTCCGAAAAAGGGTTACCGCGAACAATGGGAGATGAAAATGTATTTGGCTTATTTCTCCAAATAAATCTAAAAAGTCATGGGACTTTGCACTTTGACATAATCCATCAAACTTGGTCCTGCAGAGTTTAGCTCCAACTTACCTCAACACACCTGCCTGAAAACACCTGCCTGGAAGTTTCAAGTATACAGTACCTAGCAATCCTTGTTTAGCTGCTTCAGGTGTGTTTGATTAGTGTTGGAGCTAAACTCTGCAGGACACCAGCCCTCCAGGACTGACCTTGGTGAACCCTGGTATAACCTCATTGCACAGCATCTGCAATGTTATGATCATCCTTAAATGCCTGAGCAATGTCTGTCATCAAAGTATTTCTGTAAAATTGCCTCCTAGAACCGTCTTACACCACTGTGTTCACAAACAGCAGGCATCCATCTATAAAAGCAAAGACTGCATTTCATTGTGCTTCGTCTGCCCGCTCTGTTCTCTTTTCCTTCTTGGATGGAAATAGTGCTTATTCATAAATGTTTTATACGATAATCCACTTTTTTGGCACATAAAATAAACAGAAACCCTGCTAAATGTATGAAAGTAATATGGGACAAAAAACCTACCATTTTAAGAGGGACATGCTAGATTTATATTGTTTTAAACTGCTACAGGGCTTTAATGTGTGTGTGATTTTACCTTAAATAGCATATAGACGATGACACAAATGCAAATATGGCCACATTCGAGTATTTAAGCACATGGAAAGAGAAGAGCAAAATCTCACGTTTTCTCCAGCAAAATCTTATATTGTTCATCACCGCGGCCTCCTTCAACCTCCTGGTCCAGTTTTGTGATTAGCTCATTCTCAAACTGCAAAGAACATAAATGCTTCATTAAACTTTCTGACCACCATGCAGAAGCCTACATAGGCAACATCTAAACAGACATGGACCCTCAATAGTAATTAATTACATTTTCATTTTATTTTATTTATAAAGCACATCTCACGCAACTCTAGGCTGACCCAAAGTGCTGTACAGAAAGCTACAACCAAAAACCAAAAAATATAAAACAAACAGTATACAACACAACATTGTACCCTTACAACAACCAGAAGCTATTATTAAAGGCTACCGAAAAAAGGTGTTTTGTAAGTTAATGCTTAAAGCATGATAAGGAGGATACAGTTCTGATAGAAGCAGGTAACTTGTTCCAGAGACTAGGGCCTGCGACAGCAAAGGCTTCATCACCTCTATGTTGTAGCTTTGCTCTTGGAACAATAAGGAGGCCAGTACTACAAGATCTTAAGGCTCTAGTAGGATTGTAGTTGGGACAGGCTTCTGTGAGGTAAGATGGGGTCAGGTTGTGTAATGATTTAAAATCAAAAGTTAAAACTTTTAAAATGATTCTGTACTTGATTGGTAGCCAGTTTAATGATATAAAAATGGGCGTGACATGATCGAACCTGCCGGTCAGCAGCCTAGTGGCAGCATTTTCAACCCTCTGTAGTCACTTCAGACAGGACTGGCTAATACCATAATATAAAGAGTTATAGTAGTCGAGATGAGATAGAATAAATAGATGAATAATCCATTCAAAGTGTTTTGATGAAAAAAAAAAAAAGACTTCAATTTTGCAACACGTCGCAAATGAAATTTAACCACAGCATTAACTTGCTTCTCGAACATCAGGCCTAAATCAAATACAACAGGAAGGTTCTTTGCAAACAAAGTAATGTATTTGGAACAGTGGCCAAGGTCAAACACATGATCGTCATGAGGTTTTAAACCAAACATAATAATTTCTGGTTTGCTATTGTTTAACGCCAAGAAGTTTTGATTGAACCAGGTTTATCCTTGTGGTACTCCGCATAAAAGGGGGTGTACAGAGGAAACGTGCTGACCAATAGAAATGCGAAAGCTTCTATTCGATAAGAAAGAATGAAACCATTTCCAAACTGTAACATGTAGACCCACATGATTCTCCAACATAGCAAGCAAAACTTCATGATCAATCATGTCAAAAACATAACTTAAATCTAAAAGTACCAAGGTCACAACATTCCCTTTTCTCAGTTTCTAGTAAAATGTCAGTTATATTACTCAGATTCAGGCGTAACTGTAGCTGGGCTAAGACAACTTTCTCAAAAAAATTACCAAAAAAGGGTAAATTAGATATTGGCCTAAAGCTATTACAGTTGGTGGGAACAAAAGAGGAGTCACCTTAGCTATTTTTAAACAATCGGGAAAAGTTCCTTTGCTTAGACTAAGATTTAAAATCCTTAAAAAAAATTAAAAATTAAAAATTAAAATCAATCCCAATATCATCAAAGATTTGCTTTTAATAACTCAGTTATTGTTCACTCATGCACCCACACAATCAGTGAGCAGTCACAGCTGATTTAACTGGCAAAATTATAATATGCCAAATTGTCATATATAGTACATTTAACTAGTATGCCCCTTTATTTATCAGAAAAACCTCTTAAAAGAGACCACTAGAGACTTTTCTAAAAAGATGTCACATTCTCAGTGAGTTGTCATAAAATCTTTGATCTGATAACTTTGCTTTTTATATTATATATATATATTTAATTTTTTTAAATTCTTATTTTGTTGTCTATGTCCTATTAAAAATTTTGAAGTACGCAAAGACTTTTTTTACTGTTGTCATTGCTTATCTAACTGCACAAGCAAATGATGTGTTGCCACCAGATGATTGATAATCTTGACAACTAAACAATAACTTCATTTTTATTTATTTTCATTATTTATTTTTCCATATTATTTATACAATTAAAGAGTACTTTTCGTTGTATATTTCCCTGTTGTGATAGAGTATTTGCTATTTTCAGAGTTAAATGTTATATTGTGGTTGCATTTCTTAGTCAAAAAAAATTTAACTGTTGGTATCAAATAAACACATAGGTGGCATTGTTTAGATAAACTGATCGCAGACCGATTAAATTTTATCACGGCATGTTTACAGCATATTATATCGCTGGCGAAGAAGATCAACATCAGATCAAACTGCAATGAAACATCTGATTTTCACCTGTAATGCACAAACTGCATTTAGTTGCATTAGTGTATAACAACATAAAACAATGTCTAGTGAACATTAGCATAAGCAATTTATAATATATATATAACGTCAGCCAAAAATCTAACCTAAAATAAAAATTGTTGTAAAACAATACTCATAAATCTTAATACATCAACTAAACTACTGAAAAAAATCTGTTTTTTAATTAAATTAATCTTTATATTAATAAATATTTTTAAGCCTTTGCTTCTTAATTTGTTACCCGAAATACCAGCTGTCAACATACAGTCGGCTGGCAACACCATCATGAGTGTGTTTATGATGCCTAAATATGTTACCTAGTTAGACAACTTCTGTAGGTTTTACCACAGCTGGCACAGAAATAACCCTCACCTTCTGAAAGGTGTGGTTGGTGCTGAAATGGTGTTCACATTGCATCATGTCAAAGAAGATGGGGATGGTGGCTTTCCTCAGCTCAGGCTCGGGCACTAACGTGGCTTCCAGGATCGGCCCCACCATCGCAGGGATGAACTTCATCTTATGTTGGCCTGGAAGTGACATAAACCTCCAATGAAATCACAAAACAGCCCAAAAGACTGAAAGATGCACTCTGTCTCAGCCAGTAAAGACAAAAACTACAGTAATGATTTTACTCTCTATGAAAAGCTATTTGAACAAAAGGAAAGTCCTTAAGGACATTCAGTAAAAAATTTTACTCTGTACATTCATCTACTTTTGTAATTTTGGTCACTGTTTCTAACAGATAAGGAGCACAGGAAAAAGCTTTTACCAAGATTGTTCCACATATCTCTCAGCTTGAAGCCGATGCTTTTCCGCATGTCTCCGTACCTGTTTACATTTTTAGAAACTCAATTTAAGTTGGCCTTTCAAATAAAATGACCAAAAACCAACATTTAAACACTTGGGTGTCTCACTCACTTGTTGAGAATCTTGTTGCGTTTCTCGAGTGAGAAAGACTCCAGCTGTAAGGACTTGTGGGTAAGGAACGCAACAATCAGGTGAAAATAGTTGTTCCAAAGCTATTGGGGAAAAACAACGGGAATTTATCAGGACAAAACCATGTCCGGAGCATAAAATGCATATAAATATATAAGAATATGGTAAAGGTTTAAAAAAAAAAATTTTCAGAGAGTCAGAGTAATTTTATATGTATGCGATGATGTTTTGGTGTTTCCATGGTATTATAATACTTATACAGTGGGGCAAAAAAGTATTTAGTCAGCCACCAATTGTGCAAGTTCTCCCACTTAAAAAGATGAGAGAGGCC
>JAUMHE010000318.1:996958-1007626 GCA_032359235.1 Enteromius mattozi
TGCACAACAGCATGTGAAATTGATTGTCAATCAGTGTTGCTTCCTAAGTGGGCAGTTTGATTTCACAGAAGTGTGACCGACTTGGAGTTACATTGTGTTGTTTAAGTGTTCCCTTTATTTTTTTTGATCAGTGTATATACTGGTGTACTTCAGCTTTCAAAGAAACACGCATTCACATATTTCAAGCACATCTTGTAAGGAACACATATGTAGAGGACATTCTATACATTTCTTTAAAAAAATAAAAACTATATAGAGAAGAAATGAGAATTAAAAGAAAGAGACTGAATTACCTAATAAATTCAGATTTGTCAGGATCGTACAATGACATGAAGAGTTCAGCGTCCTCGCCGATGTTGCATACAAAGTTTCTGAGATTTATTAGAAGGCTGTATGTGTGCACGCCACTGAAGAGGGTCTGACGCCGCTTCTCCAGGTTCTGAAGCCGCATCGAAAAAGTAAGGTAACATTCGGGATTTGAGATAATTAGTGCTCAGCTTGACTGAAGTTCTGTAACACCTTCAAAAACTGAAACAGTGCTAAAACTGTACAGCATGGCACTAACAATGCCAAGGTCATGGGTCGATTTGCGAAGAATTCTAAATGCAATGAAAGCTGCTTTGAAAAAAAGGGCCTACAAATGTATATTTGAATACTATTTTTTAACCTTCAAATGCACTTGAGAGAAAAGTCTATGAGCGTTGTGTTAAATTATGGCGGAAAATGAATGTGTTGTGGAAAAAAACATGCTTTATATACAAATGAATAAGTATTATAAAAGGATTTTGAGACCAATTTTGATCAAATGTAAAAATTTTAATATTTAGAAAGCAAGGTTTTCATACCACACCAGTATCAGATCGTTCCTTTTTTCACTTTTAGTTTATTCAAAATACTTTAAAAAACTATTGTCTATTTTAATTTTTTGCAGCTTCTCTAAATGCAATGTGGCATAAAGAATATATTAGTATGTTTATTTTAAAAAATATAAATCGGTTATTTTGTGATAATGTTTGTTATACATCTGTTTATCTCCATTCCATCACTAAAGTAGCTGTGTGCAATAAAAGGTTAATATGTAAAAAAATGAATTAACAGCAACCAGTATATGATTTTTTGCACCACTTTGGCTCAGTCAGCAGTTCTATTTTTACACTGCAATTCGAACCATGCATTTATACATTTACCAGCCAACTATTTTAATTACTCATCAAAGCCAATTTGGCAATATAGTCAAGTGCTGATTCTGTACCTGGGTTTTAACATGCAACTAAAAAAAAAAAATCCTAGTACTAGCATATATATTTTGATAATGCACAGAGCAAAAACAAGTGTTTTACCTTCTCCTCCTGTATCCTCTCATCAATACTGTGTGATGCTGACTCATGAGCCCTAAACAGACTGACCGTGCTGGTGCGTTCAGGGTCTAATGTGTTTCCTGCTTCATCGCGCACCACTAAATCAAGCCCCAGAATCCTATGCAACAGACAGACAGAATCTACAACACAAGAATACTAACACATCCCTAACATATTATTATAATCAATTGCATACTGTTTTAATACATTCCAGCAACTTAAATCGGATGAACTTAAAATGTATGCTTCATGGTATCAGTAAATCACATATTCAGACATTTGCGCCCCCTCAAATGAAAAGTTATTCAACTATCCATTTGGTGAATCAACATGAGGAAGTACAGGAAGCCAAACCACACCTGTTCCCATAATCGATTTTGGCTGTGACTTTCTTCTTGAGCTCCACAAGGTCATCGTTGGGAAGCGTGCCGGACACAATCTGCGAGCGGTACTCGATCAGGCTGTAGGCCATCTGCTGAACGTTCCGGAACAGCGTGATCTTTTTGCTCTGATGTGCAGACGAACAGGTGATTAAAACGATATCATGGCTTACGAAACACCACGGATGGGATTTGTCTTTGTTGAACAAACACATCGTGGGAAGCTCTGTGTTGAGCTGAAAGGACAGTGAGGTGAACTCAAACAAACCGAAAAAAGGCGACACAGGTGGGTTCACATACCACATAAAGCTTGTGCCATATTTGTGTCCATTCTCGTAACGTGGTGCCCAGCTCCTGGACCAAGGGCAAATCTGTAGGTACCACAGTCTCTTGTTTCCTGTACATCGACAAAAGAGTAGAAGAAAAACATGATCTAATCAGGTTCTCAAAAATAAAAATTTCAATGTAATCCTCAGAAACCCTAACACTGACGCAGGCCTATTTGTCTTTAGGAAAATATAGCTACAATAACATTTCATTTGCAAGATTTGCATTGGGGGTTAATTTGCAAAATTGCAGCACTGGGCATTTAGAGGTGTAATGACATCAAGTATTTTTGGATACACAATGTGAAAGTCTCAAATTCACAACATAATCCAGCATAATATGTAATATTAATAATATGAGTAATATGAGACAAGGCTTAAGCCTAGTCCTAGACTAAAATGTAAATCTGAGCCATTTTAACTGAAACTCACACTGACTGATCTTAAAGCATGCCAGTGCCCTTGTTTTGTCTTAAGATGCACACCAGTAATGTTTAAAAATGAATGAATAAATAAAATACTTAAATGTCCTACTTGAACTATGGCCTAATTCTGGTTAGGCTAAGTCCTGTCTATGACACCGGGCCTATATTAGTTAAAATGAATTAACAATTCTTCTGTGTCTTATTAATCTTCATTAACGTAAATCTCAGCATTTACTAATATATTTTTAAGATCAAAAGTTACATTTGTTTACATTAGTTAACACTGTGTAAACCAGCGATTCTCAATCCCAGTCCTCGCGCCCCACCGCTCTGCACATTTTGTATGTAGGGAGAAATGAACACTATCTAGGAGCCATGTCGATCGGAACACAGTTCACGCACAGAGCTCTCTTCTAACAAGCTGATTATCAGAATCAGGTGCTTTAACAAAGAGAGACATGCTAAATATGCAGAGCGGTGGGGTGCAAGAACTGGAATTGAGAATCACTGGTGTAAACTAACATGTGCATGGCCATTTTTATTAACATTAAGAAATAATGAAAAATATATAACGCTCACTGTTAGTTCATGTTTTAATTTATGCATTAATTAATGGTAACAAATGAGAGCTTGCTGTAAAGTGTAACCAAATTATTTTTGCAACATTCACTGAATAGGCTCTATTACGTGAGAATGTAAGTTTGGTTTTATTTAACTGCTTTATTCAAACATACTGCATAAACCTCAAAAAGCTAGGCTATAACTAGCTTATGTTTATCTCTGTAAAACTTCACGATCCCAGAATATTCATACACCTCACTGACCTTCCAAACTAACTCAAAATGCATATTTAGAAGCCTACAGCACAGTTGCATTGACCTCTATATAAGACTAGTTCAGCACACCCATCAAACACTCAATAAACTTTCATTAGGCTGCCCGAAAGTTATATGGATTAATTTATATATTATTTACTAAATATATTCAGTTCACATTTCTGCAACAAGCTGCCTCTTATTTATAAAGATTAAAAATATCTATGTATTTTTTGGAACTACATTCATTTTCAATCACTAAACATGTTGAGAAGTGAGAAAAAAAAATGTTCAGGTCAAACACATGCTTAGAAGATTCCTAAATTTGGTTCAAAACACTTAGCAAGTGTGTCAGCAACGCAGTGACCATGTTGTGTGAGTTTGGCATGCTGGAAGACTCAGGGTATATTTTCTTGCCAAATGTGTTGCTATGATACATTTCACAGCATTTTTAACCCATTTATGAATTACGCATCATTTACTGCTTTGAACAAGTGCTACAATTGTGCTACAGTAAGTCTCTGAGGGTAAACGAGTAAAACTACAAGCCAACGGCAGATGACTGTCACTGTGGTCTCCTCTGACAGCACATGCTTTAATTAAGTGATAGACAATTTGCCATTAATGAACTATAGAGCATAATTAACGTGATCTGTCTCTTACCCTGTTCCCTCAACTTTCGCTTCTTTCAGATGAATATAGTTGGCAGGGAAAATGCCCTTTGAAATAAGACAAAGAAGCATTTGTGAGAACCCACGCAATTCATTCCGCCTGCTGCAGAATGTCAGGTAATGATTAGATTGTCAGTTTATCTGTAGGATGATAATTATCCCAACACCTTTTGTGATTTCTGTCGTAGTGTGTATCCTCGGTACCACCCTGGGAGAAGGAGAGGGAGAGAAAAGAAAAAACAGATCTTTGAGACAGATGATGCCACATTGCAGATGCTGCTATATATTATTTATATAACAGAATAAGGCAGATGTTCTGTTTGCTCAGACTTAGCAAAATCATTAGAGAAACTAGGGTAGTTGTAAACAGCAAAATCAGGTTTTCCCTTCTTAAAAAGGAAATGGAATTATTTAATTACAAAATTATCACATTTACAAGATGAATGCAAGCACTACAATGTAATAATTAACAGCTAGAAACTGTGTTGATTTTAAGCTATGACTTTCTGAGTTGGGGGCATGTAAATTGAATCATCATTATATTATGTGAATGTTAGCTGTACAATTTAGATTTGTGTGCTGTTGAAGATAGAATAGACAGCTATAAAGTGTGCCAGAAAATATTAATTTAACGAGGAGACACGACTTTAATTACATTTCCCACCATTCTCCTTCAAAGTGCAAGAATGCTAAAATATGCACACCTTTCTTGCTAATCATTTTGTTGCACAGGTGCTTAAACGTTTACTGTCAGGTAGAAAAAAAGAGAAAGGTGAAGTCATTGAATGACAAATATCCCTCAAATGCACATTTCATAAATTCCTTCTCATAAAAGAAGTCCTTTTCAGTCTATCAGAGATGGACTGAAATGCAGAGATCAGATGGTTGTATTCTTTTAAAGCTTCACATGGACAGCAAATTAAATTACACTTGTTTTAGCACAAAGCTTGATTGACAGGTGAGTAGGCAGTCCGTCACTGCTGAGACACATCAGGACATATTTGCATTCACACTATTCACAGTTTCTGTGAAACGCTACAAAACATATTTAAAATAAAATTCTTCTGACATTTCTATTCATCACAGTATCCTGAAAAATGGTTTATAGAAAAATATTAAGCACCAATATTGCTAATAATAAATGTTTCTTGAGCAGCAAATGTTAAAATATTAAAATAATTTCTGAAGAATCAAGTTTCACTGAAGACTGGAGTAATGATGCAGAAAATTCAGCTTTGAACCACAGGAATAAATGACATTCTTAAATATATTAAAATACAAAACAGTTATTTTAAACTGTAATCTTTTTCTACTTTTTAATCAAATAAATGGAGACTTTAACATTTGTATTTAGCACTTCTGATGAAAATTCTAATGAAAATTCTGTCATTGTTACTAGAACCTCAAGTTGAGGCAAACCAATATTAATTGCTTTTTCCTGAGCATTTTTAAGAACAGTGCTGTCCAAACAACATTAGACCCCATTGGAAATATTTTTTAAAAATCGTTGCACAGAAGAAAAAACCTTACAGTTTTGCTATGACATGAGGGCGAGTAAATGATGAAAGAATTATTTATTTTAGGGTGAACTATCCCTTTAAGACCAACTGTAAACAGAGCTTAAAAGTCAGAGAAAGGGTAAAAACTGTCATGGAGAACATTAACATTTTAAAATTATAACTGGACTGTAAAATAAACTGTTACAAAGTGTAAATTATGAGCCTTTTAAATCATGTAAGCAAATAAGGTGCTTAATTTGAATGTTGAAGGCCACATGTGAAGTACTCCAGCAGCTCTCAGAGAGAACTCTGGGATACCCCAGATGTGTTCAGTGCAAGTGTGAACATGCTTTAAGAAAGTGTAGGTGGACGTGTCAAGACACGCTAGAACTCGACACTCACCTTCAAACGTCTCAAGTATGTGTACCGTGTCCCCCACCTGAAGACTCAGCTCTGGCTCTCCTCTGGCATCATAGTTATAGATAGCTGAAAATGAGACAAAAGGGTGTCACAGACTGCAGAGAGCAAAGAGAAGCCAAAAAATAAAAACAACAAGGCTGCTGTCTGTCCTGTGAAAGAAGAAAAAATGACAGCGCACCAACTGTTGAACAAGTTCTTGAGTGGAAAGTTCTCAAGTTCTGCAGGGAAACAGCCACTTGATATGTCTGACGTCTATCTGTATGACTCAGATCTTCAAACTAACAGCCAAATGCAACCCAAACTCCCATTGAGATTACAATAAAAAAAGATAATGCGAGTTGATTTTGCTTCGGAAAACAAGCCACAACAATGCGATGGCATTGCTCTGTCAGTATGGTTATGAATTTGGGGAGAAAAAAAAAACTTTACTTTTCTAATAAAATTGTCATTGTCAAATTAATAAAAAAAAAACTTTACTTTTCTAATAAAATTGTCATTGTCAAATTAATAAATAAATAAATAAATCCAGGTTTACCGTGCCTTTTTTTAGAGCTGCACAATTTGCCAAAGATTTTGTAATTACTATATATCACTATGTACACAATATTTATTATTATTTTTTTATTGTTATTATTAAATACAAGTACAAAAATATTTAATTATTATTATTACAAAATAATTATCATTATAATAATATACATGTTGTATAATTTAAAATAAAAAATAAGGTATTTAAGAAAAACAATATAAAAATAAAATAAAATAAAAACATAAAATAACATTTAAACAAATATATAAAAAATGATTAAATAAATATAATATATTATTTATTTAATATAAGATTATATTTTCTTACTTAAAAAATTGCATTATATAAGATTGTCTAAATTTCTTAATTTTCAAATGATAAAGTACCAAACCTTTCTTAAAATGGAAAACCACAGGGAGACCCTATAGTTTCTCTTGTCAAAAACACTCTCCGCTGCAACTTTGGGAAGATTCTATGCATGCATATATTGCAAATATTGCATATATTTATTTAATTAAATCACAGCCTTTGCTATTTGAAAACTGCACTAAGCCATACTGCAAATTTTATTTTATTTTGATTAATCATGGAGCCAGCGTAAGTCAAGAAAGCCCACATCAAGTGTATAATATAACATAGACACAGTTTGGGTCCCTCCTTAAGTGTCACCAACAGAAATAGCAAACACCTTTTAAAACACAGCCAGTTTCACAATGCTGTAAGGGTTACAGCAGACAACAGGAGAGATTGCGCTGCACCTGGATGCAATAATGGCTTGTACAAACAGCATCTGAAATGTTGGGTACAGCACAAGTGCTGATTTGCGGAATGTGAACACACTGAAGAGGTGCTGAGTGCTTTCCTCTTACTAGTAGTAACATTTTTTGGGCTGTTGAACTGCAGATGAACCCGAGAGTGCGTGTCTACACTACAAGACTGAAGGCCTGCGTTTTCCCTCCCTCTTCAGCGCTGAAGGACACTTGGTGGGAGTGCAAGATTTTCTTGTGCCATGCATCTGCCTCCACACTGCTTTCCATCTGCTGAATACACACAAAAACGAGCGTATGTGCGTACAAATACACGCAATCTAGGAATGTCAAGCAGAGTAACGCCCTCATTCCTCATACGCATATTGGATTTCATTAAAGATACAGATGCAATCACTGAAAAATGATACTGGAGGTGGGCCCATTTAAATAAAACTGTCCAGTATCATATATCAGTGTAAGAATAAAATACGCATTGATCACTTACAGTGATACACCAAATTCACTGCTAAAATGACTTGTCGCCAATCCCCGCCCCCAGAAGTGACAGTAAAGGCATTTATAATAATGCAATTAAGTGAATTATCATAGAAATAAAAAACAGGATAAATAGGGCTATATATCAAAATATATTGGTTATTATTATAGGAAACCTAATTGCGGATGCTAATTTCCATCTAGTTTTAGACTTCAGATTACTTTTGCAATCATTTATCCAAAAGGGACAACAGAAGATTACAGCAAACCTTCTGAGCAAAATTTATAATTATCATAATATCATTTTGTGATGCCTAACTCTTGAGCATTACAGCATTTATTTAACACTGACAAAATTGCTGGTTTTAGTTTATATTCATAAGAGTTATAAATTCAGTCCAGTCTGAATCTTTGACACATTCAAAATTCAGAAACCATTTACAACTGTATCTTTCATACCTGGACTAGCTTTCTGTGATTGTCATGTCACAATCAGTGCTGGCAGACACACAATACTGTTCCAAAGTTTAGGTTTTTGAAAGAAATTAATACTTTTATTCAGCAAGGATGCAATAAATGTATCAAGTGACAGTTAAGACATTTCTAATGTTAGAAAAGATTTCCATCTCAAATAAATGATGTTTTATAAATGCTCTATCATCAAAGAATCCAGAAAAATACATATATAGCCTGTTTTTCACATTTATATGAAGCTGCACAACTGTTTTCAACACTGACAAATGATCAGCAAATCAGCACATTAAAATGATTTCTGACGTATCATGTGAGACTGGAATAATGACGCTAAAAAAATCCAGCTTTGTATCACAGGAATAAATTACACTGTAACACATATTGCAATAGAAACCACCCTGTTTTAACTTTAACTTTACTTTACCATAGTGTACATACATTTTGTGTTTTTCTCACTCATATCTCCAACCCTTAGCTGATGCATTTAACAATAAAAAAGATAAACTTCAGCTAAAAAAGAATGAGATTTTTCAATTGCACGCTATCTACAGCACGCTGACACTTAGCCCAAGGGAAAATGGTTTGGGCCTTGTTCAGGCATGCACATTGTTCAACTCAAATAAAAACTCTTAGATAAACCGAAAAGCTTAAGGCTACGTTTCACAACATGCTTCCACTAGTGCACTGCAGATCTTGAGCACACTCAACTGATAAATCTGTCCGCTCCTTTTCCACAGCAAAGAAGTATGAAGCAACTTATTCATTTCCGTTTATTCTGCAGCTAAGTTTTCATATAACAAGCTCATTACAATCTGACATATTATCCAGAAAGAGAAGAAAAGAGAATGCAACCATATCTCATAACTTCCGTAAATCGTAAATCCAGCCCATAAACTTGGGTCTAGTTTGCTCAGATTAATCATTTATAATACAGGTGCATGAAATTTCCCGTCCACACCCAAACAAATCCAGACCTCATTACGGTGTGCCAAAGACAAAGAATTTCATCACCCCTGGCTACATTTAAAATGCTCAGCAAAAAACAAAGTGTTATTAAGGCAAAAATATCATATTAAGACTTTTTTAACACTTTAAAAAACTGCCACAGTCCAGGCATCACAGACAATCATTCAGTTTACACACTAGGCTCTGTTTGAGCGTGTGATTTGTTGTCTCGGCCAAATGGGCCATAGAGGCGTCACAGTGTTGAGGCTCAGTGCACGCTCCGATGTGGGCAGTGCTAACAGGCTCCATTCTGACCGGTCTTTGTATGTGCTCATCTATGACATCACTGACAGGCAGACCACACACTAGCACACTGCCACTTGTCATGTTGCCATGAGCATTTTCATACGCTTTGCTCAAGTGCAATGATGAGCCGGACCATTTCAGAGAGCAGTTGTGATCGCACAGTGTAACTAATGCCTTGTGGTTATAGTGACATGAAGATATAGCGCTGACATTATGGTGCAAAACAGCATGAATGTGTGTGAGTTCAGACACACAACAAAAATATTCTCAGAAGTGGAAGTTGCCATGGTTCTATAGTAGTAAACGGAAACTACAGGAAATATAATACCTGTGTTCCTGTTTGCTCCAATAGTGAGAGAAAAACCAAGCTAGTGTTTCTATAACCTTATAAAAAAGAAAATGAAGAGGTTGATTATGTTGGTCAGA
The DNA here is from genome assembly GCA_032359235.1 of Enteromius mattozi. Classification (NCBI taxonomy): domain Eukaryota; kingdom Metazoa; phylum Chordata; class Actinopteri; order Cypriniformes; family Cyprinidae; genus Enteromius; species Enteromius mattozi. Next base: position 1,006,777 of record JAUMHE010000318.1, read on the forward strand.
AGACAGAAAGACGTCAAATTTGTCCTCGGCTTTAACTAGTTTAATGTCAAAGTGATATAACAAAAAGTAGCGTGTAATAAACATAAATTAAAAATATTAAAAATTAAAAACTTGCAGAAATGCATCATTAAGGGTCCATAATACCAAAATGTATTACCAATTCCTCACCAGACGCAAAAAGCACTTTTAATTCAAATTCCTCAAATGTATGTCAAAGTCCTCAGGGGTGGCAAAATCAGCCAGACCGCTTGATGTCTGGCCAACAGATTACATATCCTTTAAGAACACTCCACCACAACAATCGTCCCTGTGTGCGTTAAACTGCCCAGCTGACCGCTCTTGGCATGAACAGTAAGTACAGTATTGCACCACAGCAACAGAATAAATAATGTGCAACAGCCAGGGTCAGAAATAAAGCAGCACTCAGGGCAAAAAAAGGTCAACAAATAGGGTCCAAATATTATGTTTCAATGACTTGGCCTGTCAGGTGAAAAACATTTGCCAAAATTTTGATTAGTAGGGCTTTTTATTATGAGAATCATAAATTTTATCAAGTATGTCCAAACAATTGACACATTTAGAATAAATCATAATAGTTCTAGAAACTAATTGCAGAGCAAATCTGACAGCTGACAGCTATATATACATATATACACATATATGTGTATATATATGTGTGCACATATATATATATATATACACACACACACACATACATACATAATATATATATATATATATATATATATATATATGTGTGTGTGTGTATATATGTTTATTTATTTATGTATGTATATATATATATATATATATATATATATATAATTTTTTTGTTTGTTTTTTGAAAGGA